>JABWIB010007175.1:9155-14181 GCA_016617825.1 Platyplectrum ornatum
ACTGAGTTGGCACCTATTGACTCTCTACAAATACCATAAGAATTTTCTCCATAGTTAGTCCACATCTTATTACATCAACTAGCAGAGTGTGTTATTTATATTAATTATATACTTATATATATATATATGTTGATTTTATGTTCTATTGTGTTCATAGTTCTGTACTATTTTAAACAAATAAATATTCCTGGATACACAGCGCTCCAAATCTTCTTACTCTGTCATTAGTTTTGAAGGGAATAAGTCACCCTACTGTTGAGCTGCTAAGTATCCAGGATAATATTACTAGTTTTTATTAGAGAGGTAATATCGGGACACTCTTGAGTAGAGCGCTAGGTATTTATTTGTTAGTTATATCTGTTGCAGGCCCTGAATATATCACCCTCTGTATGTAGAACTAGATGTCCCAGCATGCATCAACTGCACAGACATAGTTGATACAATGCATGCTGTGACTAGTTGTTTGAGGTTGACTACCGGTGCCTTAGACAATAGTACTTCTATGAACTGAGCACGCTTTTTGGTATTGTGCTATAATTATTTATGAATCCTTTTTTTAAATTACATATCTAAGAATAGTTTTCCTTGGTGATTTGATTTTTCATGCTAGGAACATTGAAATGATTCGTTTTTACAGAAAAATAAATTCTAAATAATTTCTTTTTTGGAGTTCTTGGGGCTGATTTGCCGATCTGCTCAAAGCCCGCCTCCGTGCCTCTGCGACTCCGCCATATGGAAATGAGAAAAGGGACATTACACGCCCCTTTTCTCATTTCCATATGCACTTTTAGCAGAAGCACAGTCAGCATGACGTCCAGACATGGCTCAGGCTTAGGGCAGGGTTGTAGAGGCTGGTAATGTCCTATAAACTATTACCTGCCTCATTAAGTGTAAAAAAGCTTTAAAAAATATAAAAAGTAACTGCCGGCTTTTATGTGTGCAGCGATCGCTGCATATACATATTAGCAGAGGCTCTGGCTACAACAGTGGGAGCCTCTGCGCTATTGACACAAGTGCAGGGATGAGGGGCATATGGCATGGCAAGTCAGAATCCCTGAATCAGCTCCCATGTGTCTTGAAGGCTAATATATAATAATTATTTGAGATCAAGAAAATGGTGCTAATTTATAACAGCATTGGAAAAGTCTCTTATCCTCTTCTATTAGTCACCAGCATTAACTGTCAGCTAGATTGTTGCTGATTGTAGCTGGTTCATTAAATGAGAACGGGGCTGGAAGACAGTGGACATGCAGCTCTGAACTTAGTGCATTGTGTGTCCGTCTCCGCTGCATTCTGAAAAGCGAGCGCTTAGGCTCCGGAGCCTCTGCGGTGTGTGTGCAGCAGCGTACGCTGCACAGAAAAGCTGGTATAAGTTGTAATGCCGGCTTTTATGAATGAAATGCCTGCTTTTCTGTGCATGGCCCTCATCCGTGCCATTCAAAGCGCATGCGCAGATCGGCGATTGACAGCGACTCACAGTCAGCCCCAGTTTCTCAGGGCCCATCCATACACTTTCTATACATCCTCTGCTGGGCAGCCTCTGTAATTTGCTTTTGAGTACTGGAGGGCCTGGCTTGCTCCTCATCAGATTAATTAAGTGCTTTAGCAGTCAGGAGATAGCTGTTATTTCTAGCTCTCTGTTTAAACATTACCTGTGTGTGCTTAGATATTTCTTGTGTGTGCCTCAATGGATTAAAATGTAGGCTACAATGTCAATTCTGTAAAACATTTTCGTTCGTACAGTCAATGCAGAGGTCATATATTTAAACCCTGCATTAAACCGGGGCTGAACTGAGCAAACAGCATTAACCAACGTTGTAAAATATTCATTCCGTTAAAATAATAAAAGAAAAACAATGAAAGCAACAAAAGATAAACAATATTTATTTTTTTACATTCTCCAGAAACTGTGAGCTCGAATCTGATTGGTTGCTATAGGCAACATCCCCACTTTTCAATTCCCCTGCAAACTCCCCGCTTAGTGAATTTAGGCCCATGTCTTTTGTACAGTTAGAAATAAAACTTTTGTAAAACTTTTTGCTCCTTGGTGTTGCTGTGAGCTGGGTGGTTCCTGACTTTGCATCAGTATTTTGTTGGTGGGTGTCCTCATCCTCTGTTGTCTTATGGAGAAGTGGCGCCCACTTTTCAGCATCCTCTGGTGTCTTAGGTGATGCGTCGGCCATTTTGTTGAAGGTGGCCGTCGTCATCAGGCAACTATAGGCGGTGTTTGTAGTGTTGCAGCGGCCATCTTTTTGGAGGGGGCTCTGAGGGCGTGGTGGCCATTTTCCTTTTGTTCTGAGGCGTTTTGCAATTTTGTTGGTGGGTAACACCTTCAATAGTGGCGACATATGTTTGGTTTAAATATAGCCAGCCCTGCTTTCATTAATTATGTTGCGTATCTCATGTTTCAGACCCCACATTATAATGATTATAATACAGCTGATCATAAAAGAAACTTGTACTTTGTCTTGTTGTTCCTTTTTTTTGCTATTTTAATAGTTCATTTTGCTATTTAAATTTCGTCATATCCAGAGTTGCCTTTTTTTGTCCAAAAGTCGCTACTCAGAATCATGCGCAAAAAAATCGCACTTGTTAATTAAGCGCTCTCATTCTTGGACGTGCAGTTTGCCACCATGTGTCTTTTTGGCTTAACTGATTGATTGCTGAAAGACACTAAAATCACAAGCAATAAGACACAAATTCCACGCGGAAGCGCTACTCTGGATCAGCCCCCAGGTACAGAAAAGAGACAGCATATAGACATCAAAACGCATAGTGAGTAAATGCATGTGCAAAGTATACACAAAAGTAAATATGCAGTAGGAACTGGTGCATCTGGTTGTCATTATTATTATTTGCTCATATACAAAACAACGTGTATATTGTTGAATGCGTAATTTCTAGTTTCTACGTATTTTCATTTATACGGCATTACCCTCAAACAGCCCCAAACGTTCTAATGTATATTGTCCATTCCAAGTCAGATATTAGGCTTAAATACAGACATTGTTATAACCAATCCCTCCCATTTGTTATTTTCTCACTGGACAGATACCATGGCCCTTATTCACTAAGCTGCGAGAATGAAAAGGTGCAGATGTTACCCATAGCAACCAATCACATTCTAGTTGTCATTGTCTAATATGTACATCATCTCCTCTTTTATATTCACATGGTTTAGTGATTAAGGACCTATAAGTCTACAATGATATAAGTTCATTGATATATTTTCAGTGGTGGAATTTTCTATAGTAATATGATTAGAGAGTGTAAGTGTTAAAGCTTAACAATGTCAATGCATTAGTCCTAATTTAATCAACCCATTCACAATGTGAAATAGTATCATTCTGAAAAGCATAATGAAAAAAAATGCACTTAAAGGACTATAATCCCAACATTTGCAAATCATGTGGCTTTTCATCCTCCAGTGGCTCGAAAACTCAGTAGACTTTCGCATTAAGGATGAATCTGGCCCTCAGTAACCTCAGATATCTACATGAAGTGGAAGCGGACCAGCATTAAGGCACCTTGCAAATTGCTACAGTAGCATTTAACAGCAAGCTGTATGTTTACTGTGCACTCAGACCACAGGATCTGAATAGAGAACAGATGACAGTTTAACACAGTACCTCTGATATCATTCTGTGTCAAAGGAATTCACAAGGGACTGTATGAAACTAGCATGTCACTGGAGCAAAGCTGCACTTACTGTATGCGTATGAAAGGCTTTGCCGTTATTGCACTAAAACGCCCAGTGCTCCATGACATAAGCTGATTCTTTTTTCTATTTTTCCCCTGTTTTTTTCCATTTTCTCTACTAATTTAACAATTATTTACTCTCCACTAGCAGTAAAACTAAAACGAAAAGTGCTTTTAGCCTGAGGCAACCAGATGCCCTAGTTTCATCAGGCCAAACCAATTTTGTTATGGACCTTCCTGTTGTCAGTTAAAAATTGTCATTGTGGTACAATGTTCCAGGTTTCTCTCCCCCTTTTCCTTCCCATGGGTGCCAAGGCTGGATCCCTCGCCCCTGCTCTTTTTATGCCTCACATCTGCACTATTAGACCCTGCAAAGGTGGGCAGGTGGCCGAGCGGCGACGCAACTTGTTTCAATCTCTGGCTGCAAACCAACCACCCTGCTGCCCTAACAACGAAACTCATCCAGAACAGTGAAGCTGCAAATCTGGAGAGCTTATTTTAGCCAGCGATTCTATTGAGAATCATGCAGTGAACCAAGAAATTATTCTTCTGCTGATGATAGACAATTGATTTCATTTCTGATGTGTTACTCGGTTTTCTTCTACATTAAGTGAAGCATGCATAATGTTTACATAGTATATGTGTTTGTTATACATAGGTGTCGTGTCATATAGCAGATTTTCTGCTTGTTTTTCTGATAATTACAGGAAAAGCAGAAATAAGCAATATCCTCGTAACCCTTGTCATCAGTATTTATTAAACTAGAATAAATAGATGACAGTTCTAAAAATAAATATTAAATTAGAACCAGTACTTTCACTGGCCAATACCAGAGTAGAAGCAGCATAGGGCTCCTAGAGCCCAGGAGCGTGGGCACTGCTAGGACCTGAGTAAGGGGCATTTCTTTTATAGGACTGTAACAACATGTTAGTGCCCCGGGAGATACATTTTCCAGCTCCCTGTGTCTTGATGAACTTGGAAGCTTGGAAACGCCTCTTTTCATATAAGTGCTTTTCACTCACTTTAAATATGTTTACACATTACTCTCTCCACTGTAAAAACAATTCGCCAGATCCTGCTCTCCATGCACTGCCCCGTCACTGCCTGTCACATTTTGGTGGGTGGTGGATAAGGACACAGCAGGCAAAATTTCAAGTGTTTAAAACTCCGCCCGAACCCCCACTGTCACACCACTCTCCCCATATTACATATTATACTCCCACAGTCATACCACTCTCCCCACATTATATATTATACCCCCACAGTCACACCACTCTCCACACATTACATATTATACCCCCACAGTCACACCACTCTCCCCACATTA
>JABWIB010007176.1:4808-21702 GCA_016617825.1 Platyplectrum ornatum
TGCAGGGATGGGATGTATGCTGACAGGCACGTCAGCATACATCCTTCAGGGACACAGAGAGCGAGGGGGGGAGGGAGGGAGTGAGTCTCAGAGTCTCATCCACCAATAGGAGTGGTGGATGAGACAGTGATGGCTGCTATCGCTAGATGCGTGGAGCCACCGTTTTTAAATAGGAGAAGCCGCCGGCCCGCATATGAAAGAACGTTTTTTTAAGTAAAAACTGGCACTCTCACTTCTCTGTATGCTTTATAAATAGAGCCCTATATGTGTTCAGTGTTGCTGTAAATCTGCAAAGGGATAGCAGAAATGTTGCTAAATGTGTGAGATTTGATGGTATACTTTTTCAGACGTTTAGTAACCTGCAGTGCATTCATTCAGTTGGGCTACTAAAGTTTTACTTCTATATAACATCTGCCGTCTTTAACTAACAGCAGCATAGTGTGTTCATGCATGAGAGCTCATCATACTGGGGGACTTTTCCTACCAGCACTGCCACAGTATGTGCCAATACTTAAGAGGAACATTACTAATTCATAGTCTAAGCACTGAGCAACAACAGATAGATGTTGGTTAGCATAAGTAATTTTTTTTTGTATTTTGCTGCAGAACCTTAAAGGAAACAGCTTCTTTTTTATGCTAGTATATGTACTAGTTTATGAATTCCAAACAATCAAATCTGAATGCATGCGCGCACCAGATGTGCGCGGGAGGAACATCAAGCACATGGACCTGTTCTCCCAGCCCACCTACTTTATGCTGGGTGGGGGTAACATGTAAATGAAATGATCGGGGAGCGGAGTAAACATCAGTCGTACAGACCGCTGATCCAATCAAAAGAGTTACGGCAGGGGTCTAGGCTGGCGAGAAGCGGGGTCCAGGCCTCAGTGCACATATATTTGTGCACTGATGTGATGAAGTGATGCTTTTGAAATGCATTTAAGTCTATAATAAATAACACATCTTTTCTACATTTTTCACTTCTGTCAGCAGCACATTTAGAACAAAATGAATTTGATTTGTTCAGTGTTTCTATCAGTAACATGCATTTATTTTCATTCTAGGTTGCCCTCTGCTCACTTCTCTCTTCCTCTAATCTCATACACGGGCCTTTAACCTTCATATTTCCACTTATTTCCAAACATCCTTATTTGTCAACATTAATGAGTACTTTTTAAAGTAGCTGGAACTGGATTCAGACTACCGGATTATCAGACACAAGACTTGTGTTTCTAATAATGAGGAAATCTCATGATGCAGTTTACCCTATAGAGGATGACCTGCTGGGCTGTTCCTGTCCCATTAAATTACAGTAGGTGAGTGTGGTTGGGGGAGTAATATTTCAATTTTACATTGTAGGGGATACATCAGATTCGCAGATATTTATGGATCACTTAAGGCAGAATGGGGGGAGTGACATGGAAGTTCACTACAGACCGGTCCTATGTGTATAAATAAAAAATAATACAGAGTAATGAGCGCTTTGATAAAGTAGGGGTAAAAATGGCATCCTAAAAGTAGATACATTATAGGCAGATGTTTGGAGTATATGCATAAATACATACATACTGCTGCCATTGTATGCATGTCCAGTAGCTGTGTGTTCTATTGTACTGTGACAAAAGGCATGAGGCAGTCATATCCAGCTTGTGTAAATGAACTCAATTCATCCCAGTTAAAAACCTAAAATAAATAGTGGCAAATCTCACCTGATCAATTGTCCAGTGATCCAAAAAAGGATTGTTTACACCGAAACTTTTGTACCAGCCACAAGTCATGTCTAAATCCATGGCGCTGACTTTCCGCAGCCTTGCATTAGGATGAGACATGTCACATTTCAAATGCAATACAAAGTGTAAGGAATTATAGTCAAAGTATAGTGCACAGGGAGGGCTGCCAAGTTTTGTAAAAGATTGTCAGGAAGATTGTGATAGTTAAACCAAAGAGGTGTGTTCTGTTCCATCAAAGGGGTCAAATTGTCAGTAAATAAATATTTTCAGTATATATTGTGCAGACAGTGAATAGGAGATTCAGTGATTTTTACTGTTTATTTGTACGCGGTAACGCAATGTATAAGGTAACAAAGCTGCGCGGAGCTTATCTGTATTGTGCCTCTGTATAGGTGTTCAGAAGTACCGCTGTATGCACCCTTGGTTCACACTTGGTTCACACAAGGCCTGCCCATGTTATGCACTTAGAAGTACAGGAAACTTCTTGGTCACAATGTTGGCCCACTTGTCATTACTGTGTGCCTGGTTACTATTTCGTAACTTTTATTTTATTACTGCCATTCTTGTGCCTTTCTGCATTCTGTCTGGAGGAATCCACTGCTTGTTAAGTAAAGTCTCTGTTCTTTGCAAAATAAAATAAAACCATGGTACTAATGAATCTTTCAGTGGATAATGAAGTTTCAGTGTGTCTGGATATAATCTGTGTAAGCCGAAATTGTCACTGGCCGGAAATATCATCTCATTTGGAAATGACTGTCATATGGCTTCCTTCACATTATTCTAATTCTATATACATAATATCATTTCTGCTGCACATATATTAACTACTGTTTTAAGACCTCTGCTTGTCTCTGCCATCATATGTACACATATCAATAGTATTTTATGGGCATGTAGCACCAGTAGTGACTGACTGTCACTATTACAAAGTCCCTTCCATGACTATCATATTGCGCAGTTATCGAGTATCACCAGTCACCAGCGTGACAAGGAGTCATAGGTCCATGATCCTCCATATCCCCATTATGCATACATTTATAATTTACAGATATACAAATGTTCAGGCACGCTTGTACAGACAACACAGATGTATAAACAAATTGCAATACACCTAAATTATGTGAATGTCGCAAGTGGTTGGTGTGGAGATTGAGCCGAAATGGTAAGTGACTGTGTACATACACAGCTTACTCCAGATTATCCTCTATGTGTGTGGATATTTTCCCAACAACTCACTACTAGTGATCCTATGGAGAACTACTAGTGACTGACCATATACAACACCAACCATGCGCGCTTTATTAAGATGGAAAAATATGTTGGAATTTCAATATCTTCATTGTTTCCCATCCTGTCGGAGTACATGCCTGGTAAATAGTTGAGGGCAAATTACTACTTTTAAGATTCATCCATATGTAATACTTATATATACCATGGTTGCTAACTGCCTGAATATCAGGGAGACTCCCTGAAAAGTGGCTGATGCCCATTCAGTTAAAGAAAGCTTTGCGTTATGATGATAGAATTCATAAATTGTGTCCTATTTCTATAAAGATAAAGAAGTCAGTGGATCTAATATTTATAACTTTCACAATATATACTGAAAGTGATTATTTATGACAATTTAACAAGCAATAAATAGTGATACTGCAGTTTTTATTAGTCAAATAGTTCTCATGCCCGGGCTAGACACACCCATGGGTGGAGCTATCCACAGGACACACCCCTTTCATGGTCCAAGTTACACCCCTTTTGTGCAGTGCCCTCGCAATCACAATCACAGTGCCCCACAGTGCTATCTCCCTGATATTCATTGATAAAAGTTTGCAAACCTGAAGTTGCCCATAGCAACCAGATAAGATTTCAGCATCCAGAAGCAATTCGAATCTAACTAACATTAATTAGTATGTAATAGGGAACTTTCTCGCAGTTTAGTTAACATAGGCCTAAGAGTTTTTGTCTGTATGTATGTATGTAAAGTTCTCTATATATCTTTTCAATGCATTCCCTTGCATGGATGAGAATTTGGACACTTACACTTTCCAAGTCTCAATTTTATGCTTGCAAGGATTTATGCATCCTATTTAGACATTTCACATGCAGAAGTTGGTCAAAATTCTTTATTTTGGATCTGGCCCATGTTTTTAAGAGAACTGGGCCTAAATTCACTAAGCAGGGATTTTAATGGGGAATTGAAAAGTGGGGATGTTGCCCATAGCAACCAATCAGATTCGAGCTCACATTCTCCAGTATGTAAAATGAAACTGAGAGCTCGAATCTGATTGGTTGCTATGGGCAACATCCCTTCTTTCCAATTCCCCAGCAAAATTCTGTGAATTTAGGCCCTGGTGTTAAGGACAGGCGCCTTTTTAAATAAAAAATTTTCTAAGAAGAGATGTCATGAAATCATCTATATATTATCAACATTTTTACATTTCTATATATCTTTAGGAAATGTCAGTATTTATGTGGCGTCAGTTACATGAACATTGGTCTATGTACATAGACTGAGAATATCGCGCTATGATAATCCCAGTTCTGTGGAACCATAATGTGATTTGCATATTTTCCTGATGAACGCTCACATTAACTTCACCCATCACTGACATATGGAAAGGGAAAACTTTGCATTTTACAGGAACAAACAATGATTTACATACTAGAAAAAAACACTGGAAATATTTTATTTTTGCAGTTCAGTGTGCTTTGTTGTTTGTTGCCCGACCTTTACTAGCAGCAGCCAGGAACACAACATTGTAGTATCTTTAATGCATGGGGCCTTCATACACAACAGTGATCTTCCTGAGGGCTTTTCATACATTGTAAAGCCAGATACACTGCTTACGCTATTATGTCTTCTGCTGTGGGTTCCACCCTGTCTGTTAAGCATTGAGGGAAAATTGCTGTGCACTGGCACTAAAAGCGCACTGGCCCACCTGCTGTGGGGTTCAGAAGTCTCCTAGAAGCAAGTTATAGGTGGGTGCAGGGGTTTGCATTGGAATAAACCCTATTGCCTATATATATATATATATATATATATATATATATATATATATATATATATGTGGAGCCCAGTGCTGGCGGCCAGGAGGCAGTGACAATCATCAGCTGCAACTGACTGCTCTCTCTCTTTGTACTGGCCCACACTGCCGACAGCCCATCTGGCATTTGCCAGATGGCCAGAATGGCCCTGATTCATGCTTTGTTGGACCAATCCCCCTGTTTTCCTTGTCCCTAGCTTCGATACACTGCTGTTGACTCCCCACTGTTACCACCCCACCATGCACTTCAAACAAACATCTATAATCAAACATAACATTAACCCTTTCCTTCTCATAAAGAGTGGACAACTGCCTGTTGTTTATGTCCCTGTAGCCCATGGAGTCCTTGGTTCTTTGAATTATAGTAATTTGATGGTGTTACTTGATGCACTAGATAAATAGCACTATATTTGATATTATATATATATATATATATATATATTATATGCGTATTATACTACAAAGTCTAAACACAGGAATTATTATGGAAACAATGGAAAATAATGTATCTGCACACTACACATAATGCAGTGTTCCAATTTTTCAATCTCCAGAGATGCACTATGTCTATACACATTAGGTTATTTCACTTTTACTGTGTATGTCAGTTATTGGGGAGGAAGAGGCACTTAGTCAGCATGCAGGGAGGGGGAGTACACTTGGCTGACAGGCCTCCTGTCCACATATTTTCCTCTTGAATAAATGCTCTCCAAGACAAGACTGTATGTACAATGTTTTCTTTGCATGAATATCTTTTACATTCTTTACACATTTTCTACATGTGTATGGACAGACTCCTATTTGAATTGCGTTATGACATGGCTGTGATGTCTGAAATGCATATATTGAACAATTTTGAGGCAATGTGTGGGTGTGACAGGGATATTTTATATATATTTAAATCAAAAAATTGACAACCACTTATATAACTGTGTACCAGCAAAGTGTCTATCCCTTTAAAACCATCCTATACACCTACACTGCACTATCCCAACATTACAAATGACATCCCCTCACAGTCACACCACTCTCATTTTCTTACAATATGCCCACACAGTCACAGCACTCTGCCCACATACCACTTTGTCACAATTAGTTTTACCATATTATCATTATGCACCTATGTACAATGCACGCTGCACCCCTCTGACTGGTCACTGTACAATACACAGAACACTCTAGTAACCACCATACAGTGCATCCTAGTATATATAGTGCACCCTAGTGAACCCCAAGTAGCAAATAATATGCCTATATATATATATATATATATATATATATATATATATATAACAGGGTTGTTACATTTAGTGTCATCAAGCTCCACCCATCATCACACCGATTGGGGTTGATTTACATGAAATCATTGCCTCAGTTCAAGGGAGTCCAGGGAGAACTGCTCAAAATTTGGGAGGGTTGTGCTACTTTTATATGTATTTGATATCCTCCCCTCTCCCATCATCCATCTTCATCTATGACTTTGCCATCTTCTTCCTATCCAAGATTTACTCCATCAGACACACCACCCTCCCTTTATTCACCTTCCCTCACCTTTATCACCCCCTGCAAACCTGCCTTTGACACTGTCAATCAAGCTCTCCTAATCCAAACTCTTTACTTTCTAGGAATCACTGGCTCTGTTCATTTGTGGTTCACCTCCTATCTCTCTGGCCCATCCTTTTCCATTTCAATTTCCAGCTTCTCCTCCAATACCACCCTGTTTCATTAAACTTAGTATGTACTAAATGGAAATCATAGTCTTCCCTCCCCCATGCATGCACTCGCCCCCGTCCATCTCCATCACTATTAGCAATTCCTACTGCCTGAGTTTCATCCTTCACTCTTCACTCTCCTTCTTCCTTCATATCCGTACCCTTATCCTTTTCAAAACAAGCCTATTTTTATCTCCATTCACTATCCCCCCCCTCCCCGTCCACTTACGTTATGCTGGTGACTACTTCTCACTCACGCATCAAGTATTTCTCCTGAGCTCTCCCATTACACTGGAACTTTGTGCCCAATTTTTTTTTACTGTATTATTATGAAGAAAAAGAAAGAAGGAGGAAGTAGAAAGATGGAGCAGAAGGAGAAGACAGAGGGAAAAGAAGGAGGACGAAGAAGGAGGAGGGAGAAGGAGGAGGAAGAAGAAGGAAGAAGTAGGAGAAAAGGAGGAAGAAAGAGGAGAAGGAGGAGGAGGAAGGAGGAGGAAGAAGGAGAAGAGGAAGAAGAAGGAGAAAAGGAAGAAGAAGAGGAAGGAAGAATAAAGAAAGAGAATGACAATGAAAAAGGAGAAGTAGAAGGAGGAGGAAGAAGGAGAAGGAGGAGGGAGAAGGAGGAGGAAGAAGGAGAAGAAGAGGGGCAAGAAGAAAGAAGGAGGAGGACAAAGAAGAAGAAAAAGGAGGAGAAAGAAGAAGATAGGAGGAGTAAGAGTAAGAGTGTGCATGCACACCATTTTGTGTTGTGTTTCCGAATCCAGGCTGCGGAAAATTACATTCCATAGTCTGGATCTGGTCTCCTATGAAAAGAGTTTACAGAGCTTCAGATGTGATTTGTAAAAATCCTGCCCTCTTGTCCCCTACCCCTACTGCGGTGTGTGGGACTGGTATATGGAACAAACATTATACTCATTATTCCAATGTTTGTTTTTACATAGTACATTTTATGCTCAATTAAACTCCTTTTCACTATAGTGCTGTTTTTTTTTGTTTCATATACTTCAAAATTATACTGTATACTCGTTTTGCTAAATTCCCCCCTGACAGCTGTATTAGGAGTTCTCATCTGTACATCACAGATAATTAAGTAAAGACTTTTATTGTTAAAACTGGTGTAATTAATTTTATTGATTCAGAGTCTACTGTATATGCAAATGGGGGTAAATGCATAATAAGACTACATCGTTTTTAGATAGAGGCTCATGCAAAGCAATTTGATCACATGCTGATGTGCCATTCATGAGAGTTCAGGAGTGCTGTGGTTTATAAAAAAATTTAAATGATTTTCAATATATTTCTGGGCTTTTGCAATTCATATTGAATTTATGTATACAATATAAGATTGATTAACAAAATATATAAATTTTACTTGATTTTGTAAAATAGCATAACATTTTGCTTATTTTGTAGACAAGCCTTATAGTTGCATGTTTTGTTATTATTTACTTTAAGAGAAATGGGTATGTACACCAGGATTGCCAACTCCCCCAATATATAGAGAATTTGGGAATTTCTCCTGGTATCCTAGGAGAGTAAGCACATACAAACATAGAAAGTGAAGGCAGATAAGAGACACATGGCCCATCCAGTCTGCCCCATTGTGTATTTAAAACTATACCAACACAAATTTATTCACTATTTTGTTTGAGACTCAGAATACCCTTATATTTATCCCAAGCATGCTTAAACTGTTCTGTAGTATTGGTGACCCCTAAATCCCTTTCCTCTTCAGTGTTTTGTAATGTAATGCCATTAATGGTGTCTTGACCATTCCTCTAGTCTACCTATATCATCTACCATTGTTTTCGCCCCTCCTGGTGTGTCTACCCTGTTACATATCTTTGTGTCATCTGCAAAAAGGCATATTTTTCCCTGGATACCATGTGTAATATCACCAATAAATATATTAAATAGCAGAGGTCAAGTACAGGTATGAAAAAGCAATTCAATGGCTACATTTTCCCCAAATAATAGAAATAACTTTATACCTACACGTGCATATTTTTATATAACTTTTACTTTTTATCCATCAATTTTAACAGGTGAATCCACAGCAGAAACATTAATCATTTATAAATCCCAGTATATGTCATATACTTTCTAATGATTCTTTGCCATGTATATACTCGAGTATAAGCCTAGTTTTTCAGTACATTTCTTTGTGCTGAAAGCGCCCCCATCGGCTTATACTCGAGTCATTGTCAATAAGTTATCCGAGTATTTTGAGGTGAAATTAGGTGCCTTGGCTTCTATACTTGAGTATTTACAGTATATATTCTGCAAAACTATTCATTAATTTGTAAAAAAAAAATTCTTTTAATGTGCCCTATGATACAGCACACTGTATATGTAGTATAGTAAGGGCATATTCATGTAACAAAGACACAAATATATGTGGAAGGTGGTTGCAATGATATGTCATAAAAATTATGAACTACCTTATCTAGTGCCTTCTGATTGATTTTTCATGCATTCATTAGTATATAGCCAATATTCAAAGTTGTGGCTGTCAATTTTCATTACTAGGTATAATTTTTGTTTGGTTTACTACCGGATTTTCAAGACACTATTTTCTAATATTTAACTTTGGTATGACTTCCAAATGTGCTTTCATTTCAATTATTTTTTTATAAGAAAATGTAGAAACAATATTTATCCAATTTCAGCTAATTTAAGTAGAATAATGTAATGTATAAGTGTTCATTTTATTTAAATAATCCACAACATGAACTTGATATTAAAGTACTGCAAGTAATAGCCATGGACACGATGCAACATATTTGCAGCATTCTATTCATCTCACCATCCATGCTTAAATGCAGGGCAATGCAGAGATCTGGCCAGTTTTCTCTGTACTATCTACTGTACATACATTCCCCTGTCCACTGTGTGTGCTATGTGTACACACACGCCCTTTGCCACCCCGGCTGAATTTTTTGTGTGCATCTAGGGTGTGGGAAACAATGCATTTTATAAGGTCTGAATCTGGCCCCATTTTTTTCAAATCAAGTTTATGCACAGGATATTTCTTAGTTGTAAATATAATCTTTAACCCAAATTGCAAAAATTACCAGTATCCTATATAAACCCTTCTTTAAAATTAAAAAAGTCAATTGATGGCTGCAGACTGTATATACCATAAACTCCAGTACACAATACATACTTTTATTAGCTGCACCATGTTTTATACAGCTTTTATTCATTTTTGTATTTGTTGCTCTGTTTACCAGTCAATAGCTTCAGGAATAGGAAGAAATGTATGTCTTCATTAGGAACACTACTTGTATAAAAATGAGCATCATTCTTGATTTAATATTAATACTTAATTAAACATTACAATGATATGATTTCCATTCTCCACAGAAATAATAAATAAAAAACATAGCAAGTCACTTTATCTGGTAAGGAGACAGCTACAAACTTGTCTGACCAATGGTGACACACATATGACAGATATTGCATATATTTATTTTAACAGTCCAGGAATATCACATAAATCAATAAACAAAAACAAAACTAAAAAAAAAAAAAAATCAAAAAACCCCAATGTCGTCAGACTCTCAATATCTCTTGGTTTCGTTGGATGAAACTCTTTCTTTGTGTCATGGGGTAGAATATAAAATGTCACAATTCCAGCTCCAGTTCCTCCTGAAATGTTGGAGGCAATGAGTCCATGTAAGTCTGTTTTGCCATAGATTGTAGCAACTGATGGAATTCAAATACAAATCAACTGTAACAATGTTTAGGTTAGAGAAGGCTAAAAGTAAGTACTCTATATAACATAACAAAGATTGTATATTATTGGTTTAGAAACTGTACCTGCTGGTGTGATCCAAAATACTCTGTGGAACATTCCGTGCAAGTTTGCAGTACATTGCACTATTTATCTCAGTGTACTATCAGATCCTGGAGAAGGTCCATGTGACTAGTGCAAGCAGTGCTGACACATTTCATCAGAGACACAGCCATGGTAATGGGTAGTGATGAGGGCTGGGAAGGCTTTCCTGCTCCCTCTTAATTCTGGAGTCCCATGGACAATCTAGTAGTGTATACAACTGTATGTCTTCCTATCAAATAGACACACTGAACCAGACCCATATTACTTAATAGGAAGAAATGTTTGAATGATAGGATTTCAGTACAGATCTGTAGGTGCAAGAACTCATCCCAACAGGTTTCCGGCAGCATGGTGGGTGAAAGCACTAGAGGGAGAGGTATGTAAATTGTACAGTATGTGAGTGCCCTACACATGCTACCCATTCTGGGAACTCCATGCGAGCGAAGGGGCCATCGGATCTTCACTGGCGCTGCATTCGGAGCCCCGAACACAGTGTCTTGATTTGGTCCATGGTGTGTGTAGCTATGATCTGTGGTAAAACTAATGTTTGTGTTAAATGATAGACATATCACAGGCAAGTAGCACATATATTAGCTGTCTCCACCTCACATAGATGATGACTCCACTGTAATGTCTGATCCCTTGTTGCAGATGTATTTAGGAGAGGTCATTTGCAAAGACACTTAGCACATAAAAACAGGTACACAAGGATAGTTGCACCATTTAAATGTAGTTGTCCTTACAAAACATTTACCATCTGTGTCTTCTCTGTGTATTATAATAACAAATATCAAACCATGTTCCAGCATCACCAGTTACATAAACAGAAAAATACAACATATCTCAACAGCAATATAAAACTTACATCGCTGTAATCTTACACCATTTGTATGTATGTGTATATTTATATATATTTATATATGTATATTCAAAATAAAATTTTAATGGCTACGTAAAAAAATAAATATGTCTTTGTTACCTCAGTTGTCTGAACTTCACAAACTGATTATGTGGACCATTTTTGCTCCAGAGAAAACAGAATAAAAATACAATGTATAAAATGAATGTACAATGATAATCTGACCTGCCTGCTCACATTCTTGTCAATGGAATTTATCCGTACACATTGCATACGGAAATGCCTCTAATACTTTGGTATATTGTCTGCATATGCAGTTTATTATGCAGTGTTGGGGTTTAAGTTTTTCATTATGCTATTTAGCACACAATGTAGTATATGGCTTAATTATAGGCTCTTATGGACTGTCACCTAAGAATATCTACTTTGGTGCCACATTCATTTATTTCTTACATGTAGAACATAACAAAATAAATATATTACACTTTCCAGCTGTTGTGGCACTACAATTCTTTGTTATTCCCTGCCAACGACTGTTGCCCCCAACACATTATAGGCAGTAACACATTATAGTCGTGGGATGGACATTCATGTAGAGAATCAAGTTACTACAACAGTACTCTGAGCAAAGAGTTTAAGGGTTACAATATTCTGCTTGCCTGAATAATCTTTGTGTCAGATTATTTTATTATGTGGTAGAATTATAGTGCAGAGCTTTTAGACCTGGTGCCATAAAATACATTTTCTAATGTTATCTGAAGAGATCATAGACTTTATGAAGCATAACTTTTCTATTACTGAATAATAACTATAATAATCAAATAATACCTGTTAAAGCAGGTTAAGCATAAACCAAACTCAATTGTTCAGAAGGGGAAAAGATGGGTTCCCATAGACTGTAATTCTCTATAAATAATTTAGCTGCACTAAATGAGTTTGTGCGTGATGGTCACAAAACTGTTTGTGTGTATCAGTGCAAAATCTCAGAGTGTAAACGTTTACACAAATGACAACACTCATGGAGTGAGGGTGACAAACCCCTTTTTAAAAATGATTTTTTACAGAGAAACAAAAAACATAAATTGCTATTAGAGGCACAAATTAATATAGTGCTGATGTTAAAGTGCTGTGTTATTAAAGTTCCTTAAGCTTGTAAAGTGTGCAAAAATGTTAATGTATATATATGTTCCTGAAATTATACATGTTATGGATAGAGAATGCTACAAAAATAATATTGTTTTCATTTTAACTAAATAGATTTTAGGCAAGAACCATAGTCTTACTTCTTTAGCACTAAAATATTAAATGCCCTAATTAGTCATAGCAACATCCTTCAAATAACTGTATTTAAAGCAAAGCACTGTACAATCATTTCATGTCACGTATTTGGCATTCAAAGTCCATGACAACTGATGCAACTCACCTTGACTGTGTTTTACACATACATTGGAGGATCACAGCACTTTATTCCCCCTCAGAGGTATGGATTGGTACACAGGGAGAAAAACACAACACTTTACCCTCAGATATATTAACTGGAACTTTGGAAAGAACACACCACTATACGTCTCTAGAGGTATTGATTAGTACATGTGTCAGATGTGTCATTTTCCCATGACATGAGTCAAACACTGAGAAATGCACAGCACTTTATAACCTTTGGGGAAGGACACAACACTATATTCCTCTAGAGGTATATATTAGTACATTGGGAGAAACACAGCACTTACTTAATTCTCTCAGGGCCCGAGTCCTATATAGAGAGATACTTTATTTCCCCCAATATACTGATAAAAACATGGGGAGAAACACAGCACTTTATTACTTGAGACCTATTGATTAATACATTGAAGATACACAGACCAATTTCCCCAGAGATATTCTGTTTGACCACAGTGAATCTACACAGAGATGCTGTATGTTTTTACTCAAAAAAAAAATCAGAGAATATCATTATTTTCTTACCATCACCATAAGGTTAATGCAATTAAATTATGTATACAATTAAAAAAGCAAGTTCATTTTAATTAGGGGCATTTTTGGTCACAATGGCTTTCAAGAAATAAGTTCAGAAAAAGAGACAAAATCATTGCAGAGTTTTCTGAGTTGTCAGTGACATTTCTAGCATGGTTCAGGAAATAATCCTTTAGACACTCTGAGAGGAGGCATGTTCGTAGTTCCTCTCTATGCCCTCCCTTTGACTAATGGGAGAAGATGCTAGTTATTAATGCCATGCAAAAGCTCAGTGTGCACATATGAACATTCCATTTCTCACAACATTTGTCAGATCCTGGGACCATGTGTGTTTGATTGTCCTCCGCCTGGCAAAACGTGAACTTCTGGTGAAATATGGTTGTCTATCTTGACAGGCTCCATATTTCCTCGATTACTTCCAGTAATTCCTTCAGAGGAGTAAATGCAGTTTTGTCCTAGGTACCGCGAGGAACTCGATAGAGCAGCACTCTCAAGGTGATTTTTTTCTGTTCTGTGAACAGTATCTCGTTGCTTTTGATGACCACTGTATCTAATGTTATATTTTGGACTCATTGTTCCTAGCAACTCTTTTGAGGGACAGGAATCCAAGCCATCAAGTAGCTGTCCCTCGTCATCTGTGTCAGCATCTATATATTTATGTACATTAGCATCATGAAAAGTAAACGCAATTGCCATGTGTTTTTCAGGAGATCTAGAAGGTGTTCTTGCACTTGCTGTTGTGTATAGAGATGTTTCAGGGCTGCGAATTGACTGATCAGAAAAAAATGAACTGTCTAACTTAGAGTGACTCTGCCTGTTTTCTGTAGGGCTCAGCACGTTTGGTGCAGGTACAATTGTCCTTTTGTCACCTTCCAAAAAGTTGACTTTTAGAGATCTGAGCATCATAGGGTTTTTTACTTTGACTAAACTTTTTGGACTGTCTAAGATATATGCAGAATGTCGACTCCTTTCAACTCTTGGGCTAATTTCATTAAAGCTCTCACCACTTACATCTAGTGATAATGGCCTGTCACGATCAGAGGGAGTATCCAGCCCTGAACTTTTATGGGTTTTATATGGCAGGATTGCAAGCGGACCGTGTGAAAATCCACCAGATTCTGGAAAGTCAGTGGTACAACTTATGAAACTGTCTATGCTGGACATACTTCTCATATCAACAATACCCGATTTATGAGTGGTCAGTAATGGAATGGCTGGACAAGGGATTGTTTCCATTTCCAGCTCTTCTGTCTGTTTAGTTGGCTGATTGGTTTCTTTCAAGTTGAGTATTGGTTGTGATTGTGTTTTTGCCATTTTGTTGTACATATCTTCTAATTGTTGAACATTAAGGTGTTGTGGACTCGAACAAGATCGATTCTTTTCTGGTGACCCATTTTCTTTTGTGTCAAAAGACTTATTAGAACTTGTCTCGGACAGGGTTCTTTTTGTCCATTTCCATTTGCTAGGTGATAAATGGTTATCCTGTAACTTTTCTTTCTTTCCTGTCACTTCTTCTGTCTTTTCAACCACTACATCCATCAGTTCTATGCTGCGAGCAAAGGCATCTTTCATATTCATGGAGACAATGCTACCATTTCGTTTTGCTCTTTCAAGAGCCTCTCTGCGTTTGATGGCTTTTTCCTGTCTCTTTTGTTCTTTGTAGAACTCAGAGAAATTATTTACTATAATTGGAATGGGAAGAGCTATTACCAGCACCCCAGCAATACAGCACAATCCACCAACAATCTTGCCTAGGAGAGTTTTAGGGTAGATGTCTCCATATCCAACTGTGGTCATTGTGATGGTTGCCCACCAAAAAGATGCTGGGATACTTTTAAACTTTGTGTCATCTTCATCCTTTTCTGCAAAGAAAACCAAGCTTGAAAAAATCATGATACCCATTGCTAAAAACAAAATTAGCAGACCAAGTTCATTATAACTTCTTCTTAATGTGAATCCTAAAGACTGTAGTCCTGTTGAATGTCTGGCCAGCTTTAGGATTCGTAGTATTCTCATAATCCGGAAAATCTGTACCACACGTCTAACATTTTGGAACTGAAGTACACTTTTGTTTGATTCTGTGAGGAATATTGTAACATAGTATGGGAGGATTGCTAGCAGGTCAATGACATTAAGTGGTCCCTTAAAAAATTTCCATTTGTTAGGTGACGACAAGAATCTCAAAAGGTATTCCATTGTAAACCATGCAATGCAAACAGCTTCCACATGTGCTAGCTGAGGGTTGTCTGTAGATTGTCCAAATTCATCAAGACCTTGTAGTTCTGGTAGTGTGTTTAGTGACAAGGCAATTGTAGATAATACAATAAACAGGATAGAAATGATTGCCAATATCTACGAAAAAAAAGAAGAGAGAGAATGTTAGTTACCTATATACATTATATCGTTCTTTACCCTATATATTTAGAAGCAAATATTACGGCTCTGTTGCTTTAATTTGTCTAATAACTGTTTTTTATTATTATTACATAAACTCTTTTGTTGGATGGGCCAATAATATTAAAGCATTAACAATGGAGTTTGTGGTAGTTATGTAAAAAATACAATGGCTGGCCGGTTTAACCATTTAAACCACTGAATAGGAAATTTTGCAATTTGAACCCTTAAACTTGCTGTTGAAACTGCATTGTAGTAAATGTAAATTACTTAAAGTATCTAAGATTGTGGACCTCTATCAATGCCCTCCTCAGTGGGAGATATTTTTTATATATATTTAATGATGAATTGATCCATTTTTTGTAGGGTGTAATTAGGGCGAGTAATAGCCCAGACGTATAGGAGTTACAGCATCAAGCACGGGGTCGCCCTTATTGGGGCGGCTACCCGTTTTTTTTGGTAGCGTAGCAAGGGCTGGCAAGTATAAGGGATAGAAAAAGGGTTTACTAGGGCTGCGATAGGCAACATACCCCCTAATACTCTCCTCCTCTTGCTAATGCCCATTTAACTTATTATTTATTATTTAATATCTAACATTTTTCTATACTATAAAGTACCTATCTTAGGCTTGTTGTGAGCCCATTTTTTAATGTTGCTATTAAAATTTATATTTTAGATTTTGATTTGTGTTTATGTATCAGGCTCCCTGTAGGTCTCATTGTTAATGTCTCTTGATTGTGAGAACATTCTTTGATCTACTATTTGTTATGCATTGTAGTAAATGCTTTGGGAAAGACAATGGTTCATTGAAAAACAGCAAAATTAAATCATAATAAGGATATAAGAAAAAGAAAACAAAAAATGGCCACCCAGTTCATCTATATAAATTTACATTTATTAACTTTATATTATTCTCACCAGTCCTTATCCTGGAGACGCTTTTAGTTAAAACCAATGCAAACAAGAACAACTTTTACAGTGATCAGAGGAATTCTGGGCACTGTCCCCATTTTAACATTTTATGGCACTATGGTAGTCCCTGAAGTAAATAGCAATTAAAATTCACTTGATAAATACTTCACAAGAGGAAAATATAATTTTAGAGAAACTGTTTAAACATTGGCATCAGCAGGAAAGACAGCATAACTAATTAGAGAATGCTATTTCAAATGCTCCGTAATTGATGGGACCCGTTGTTTGACAACTAGATATATAGATTAACATTATTGTTATTATAGTTATGTAGCCTTTTCTACAGTTTATTGGCATCTAGAATACTATATGTATGTGTACATTTTATATATATATATATATATATATATATATATATATATATATATATATAT
>JABWIB010007177.1:6855-19229 GCA_016617825.1 Platyplectrum ornatum
CTCCTCCTTCTCTTTCGCTTTCCGCTTCTCATTCTCCATCTTCTCTCCCTTCTTCTAATTATCCTACTTCTTCTTCTCATTTTCCTACTCCTTCTCATTCTCCTCCTCCCCCTCCTCCTTCTTCTTTTCCTCCATTCTCCTCCTCCTTCTCATGCTATTTTTTTTTCTCCTTCTCCTCTTCCTCCTCCTTCTCCATCATCTTCTTCTCCTCATCCTCCTCCTTCTCCTGCTTCTTCGTCTTCTTCTTCTCCTCCTCCTTCTTCATCTTCTCATTTTCCTTCTCCATATGCGATTTTTATAATCCCTTCAATAAAAACAGGTACATATTATCATTATTATAGAGTATATTGTAAAGCCAGCATGGNAAGACACCTTTTGACAACCATGGTGGAAGATCATTAGAACCAACGAAAGATAGCAGAGGATTATAAACATAGGTTATGCGGATGGATGATGGATGGAGTGAAAAGTAATGACGGTCAATCATGTTGAGGTAACTTTGGTGAAGAAATGGTTTCTGGNTTGCTCTTAGAAGCTGAGACTGACTGGTAGAGGAAAAAAGTTCCAGTTATGGGGTGCAGCACAAAGAATGTGACTGATAGTTTTATATATATAATAGAGAAGAAATATATTGGGGTTAAGAAGAAACAATATAGAGACTGATATGTAGGATGGAAACAAAGCATAAGGATCAAGGTGAAATGAACCTCCAAAGCTCCATGTAAATGGGCCCTGATGATGCTTTTCTTCATTCATTCTGTCAGGTCCTGACCCAACTCATATAACAGTGAGGAATACCTTCCCTTCTTACCCAGGTTTTCAGGTGCTAGCCGGTTATATCTGCGGCCTCCTATGTCACTTAAGGCCATGGTGCAGTCAGAATAACACCAAATCATCAAGGTATTACAAAAGGACCATACTGATTCTATTCAGTACTAGTCATCAATAGTAAATTAAATTTCTCATACAGATTTTAGAATTCTTTCCCCAGAACCCTGATATAATGAAACTTCAACAATTTCTATATTCACAACCGAATGATCTCTCATNTCGAGTTTCTATTTAAAGCCTTATTTCAACTTTTTTCCATTTGTTTATCGGCCCTCATCTATTTGAAATGATTAATTCTATTTAAATAGACATATACNGTCTCACCCCATGAAAGTGTACCAAGATTAGCCCAAAATATAGCTCATTGCATTTTTAATAACGGCTCATTAGTCTGTCTTTTATTAGGTCATTTTCTGATAATGGGGGTGAAAAGACACTGTCCTTAGTTTGGATTAAAACTCTTTGCCATTTTTACAGAAAGTGCGTTTTTTTTAATCCGTGCTATAAATTGGTGGATAAAAATGTATTTACCAAAGCTTTGGAACTTCAATGGGTGTGGCCTCATAGAAAAAGGGGCGTGGTCTCATCTAATAACCCAGAAATTATTATACATTCTATTAGTAGTAGTAGTAGCATATTTGTTAATGTATTTGGATGAAAGGAAAGAAAGTAAGGGGAAATGCACCAAAACTAAATTATATTATGTGTGTTGTTGCCACCTATCCAAAGGGNGCCCTTACATATAGATATCTTAGGGTATTGCAGGGATTTGGGTGCAGGTGAGTGCCCATACGGTCTGAGCACATTATAGAAATGAAAATCATATATATATAAAGGGGTGGAAGTATGGGTGTATATACGGGGTATGTCGTACTGTCGTTTATTCTACTGATTTCATTTTAAAAACTATACATCTCCACTTCTATTATATGCTACAGATGTGACACTTTATAACATTTCTACAGCCATGTCACGGTATGCAGGGCTGGCTCCACTACATGTATATTTCAGGAAATGTGGCAGAAGGCTGCAGTAATGTGTATCAGCACACAGGTTGTCCTGCCAGTGACAATGAGTATCTTCTGCATTGATACCGCCACCTAGCTGTTACTGCTGGAACTGCAACTTTTTCAGAGTTACTGACAGCATGGTGTGAAAGCATATTAGCATGGGGATAAATCCAGCGGCATGGTGGTATATTAGAAACATTCTAAAGTGTCTCATCTGTATATTTCCATATCACCACTTTTTAATGTCCATACCTCCACTTCTACGTTGCTCTGTGGTTTGCAATGTATTTGTAATNGTATGCAATTGGGAAAATGCTCAGGATGGGTATAGGAAGACACCAGTCAATGCTTGTTAATACAACACTTGCATGCCTAAGAATACACCCTGTTGATTATGTTGATTATGTCATTTTTTTGATCTCTTTCTAATTGTTCTAAGCAGTGGGATTATAAAAGCTCGCCGTGTCAGTTGTCATATCACCTTTCTCCACAGCTGTAATGATCCGAAATTTCCAACGAGCAAAGAGTCCATGCGTTCTATACATACTTCACTAATCCGAGGAGGTCCAGGCATCATCAAACCAGTGTCTATAAAGATTTGCTGATTACAAGTCTGTCTGAACATTGTGTATTGAAGTATGTGATGTGCTAATTAATTATCTCTAATACATTACCTGCTGATCCTAGGAGAGCTACTTTTACGGCTCTTATTTGCTGTGGGCATAGGAAATGTCAGGTGGCTGCGTCTGCAAATATAAAAGTAGATGATGATATATGCNAAGGTCTAGATGGAATCTCTCGTGCTTCAGCTGGTCATTGCCCTGGGAGCTATAGGACCCCGCAGACCCCACGGGGTTTATTGCAAGCGGATCCATGGCAAGTGCTCTGTACACAGGCATGTCTTTTCTTCCCGTATCCCCATTTGTTTATTTCCCTTTGTGTCACACAAAGACCCTTTCTTGCTGTGGACAGATGGTTTGTTTTTTATCACGCTATAAAGTCTACACTATAAAATGATGAATTAGGAAGGCGGATTATTTAAAGGCACATGTGCCTTGTGTGACAGCCAATCAAATNTGTGTTTGCATTTTGTAACCTGAAATAGATGAATGACAGAATCCCAATGGTTTCTGGGCGGTGAAGTTCATATGTGATATTGGTTTATTCACTGGGTGTAATACTGTGTATTACCATCCAAATGATCTATTTCCAGCTGGTCTGTTTGTTCTATGTTTTGTCCTGATAAGGTGACAAAAAAGGAACACTCATGTTAGGGTTTGTCCAGGTTTTTTCCCGGGCAGTGTTGGGAGGTATGACTTAAGACACTTCTAAAGCTTAACATTGCCCAAACAAATGCACTCGATACAGAGATGAATGAATGTAAGCTCGCAAGAGCAGGGACACCCACCCTCCTCTCATCTTCCTCACCCACAGCCAACCTTCCTCCCCCTCCACCTCCCCTGTAAACACCTCTGCACTTCATAATTAACTACAGTGTTCCTAAACTTGCCGATCTCTAGTTTTGCGCTCCATGTCGCTCCACATCCCACCAGTTCACATTATTCCCCACTTTTATGTAATCACAATTGTTACCAATTGTATAGTTTCTCCCAATTGTAGATTCCGCAACCTATATGCACCCCTGCACTGGAATATCATCATTTAAACACAATACAAATGTTATGTTACCCGTATCCGTCAGTGGGATGGGAAGGGTGATGTGCGTACTCATAAGACACATGGTGGGAGGGGAATGTATGTGAGTGAGTTCAGCCCTTACTATCCAGCTTTACCCACCACCCTCACATTACATTAAGAGTGGTCCCGAAAGCTTAAGGTAGGGGTGAAGNTGTGGATTACTGCGCACACAGTGGGAGTTGACTCCCCCTGTAAGTATGGGAATATGCATGCTGCAGATCCTGCTTTTGCTTTTGTAGATTCTAAGGCAGGAATTGCGGTAGTCTGGATCCAACCCGTTATTATTTTGTTTTAATTATCATTGACTTTATTAAAAACCTCCAAACATTATAGTGTACAATCATGCACCAGTGCAACATATATGATCACATAGCTGCATTAATGTCTTCTTTGTGACCGCACGCTATGTCCCATCCCCAGTCATTCAGAGCTACCGGTTGTTGCGCTTATAGCTGTTCTGGATCAGCCCCTGAGATCGGTTGTGTTGTAGTTTTGAAGTAAAGATGTTAAATCAGCCAATATTTTCCCTGCATACAAAAAAAATAACACTAAATCTATTTGCACGCCTCACATCGCAACATTGCAACTCCAGTCCCTCAGTGCGGATTATATTATAAGGATTATAATTTAGGGATCACTACACACCTTCCAGTCCCACCAACGCCAAGTGCGGCTCTCTGCAGACATGTCACAGCTCACCTATTAACCAAGTTTGCAAATGTCTTGAAAATACAGCTTTTTCTATTCCGCAGGGAGATACAGTCTGGTTTATGAATGCTGACAGATAATAAATTATATTCCGTCCAGTACATCAACTGGCCCGCTATTGTCTGGGAGTGAATACCATATTCAGGTGGCTGTTTATTCATTTTATTGAAGTCAGGGAAAAAAACAATTATGATTGTAAATGGGTAGTGACAACTGATTTATATGCCTGGCGGAAAATGTAAAGTTTTAATACACGGGAAAGGCCAGCGCCCGGCCTTATAGCGCGTTAACAAGTCAGAGAAGGTGGGCATGTATGTGTTTATGGAAGAAGTATTTTGTCTGACTACGCGCCTGTGTTGTCACTTTTAGATATGGCACAAACATTCTGTGTCTAAAAGAGTTTTATTCTTAGCTATGGCTCAATCAGTTAATTCTCTTTGGGATTGAGATAAGATTTGTCCACAGGACATTGTGTTTCTATACACCTAATGTTGCTGAGCTATTTTTGGGTAACCATTTAAATAAAAGGCAATTTAGCAAAAGATCGAATATATTCCAGAGAGTGACGACAAAGGGCAGCGCTGGGGGGGTGGGGGGGGTGCGGATTGTAAAATGCTAAGTATTCATTTTCCTTTGTATTTTCTAATAAAAGAAATGTCCCTGCAAGTTATGGTGACACGTTAACGGATTTAACAAACCTTTAAAAATAGAACGTGATAACAATCGTGTCTCTTAGTACTGCTCTTTGTTGACAGCCCCGTGAAGCCGCACAATGCCGCCACAGAGTCTTCCGGTGAACAAGGTCTTTGGTTTTTGTCGAGTCAGCCATTTTTATTTTATTTTTTTTAATTGTCAACGTATTTGCCAATTTTATCATCAATCTACACAGAGTCAAAACAATAACTCAGAACGAAGGGTGGAAATTACCGAGTCAAACGCTTCTTCTGAAATGAACTTACGGCGTTATCTTGGATCTTTTATTTTTTGCCGAATAAACTTTGTATTTATAGATAAACGCGCGGCACGAAAACTTTAGCAATTGATTAACAGACAAAAGGTTACGCTCAGAGAAAAGAAGGGAACAAGTCAGTAGAAGTGCGAAAATAAAGCTGTCCAGAATTGATGTGATACAAGTAGTATTTCCTTGCATGTAAAATCAATCAATCAATCAATCAATTGAAAGAAATTGTGACCTTCCACAGAGGTCAAATTTTCCAATAGGTCAGTGCTACCTTATCCTTAGATGTGATGCAAATCAGATCTTTGGATCAGAGGTTTTTCAATGCAACCACTAGAAAAACATCCTTTCCATAATACCAATAAAAAGAGTACAAAACGATAACAGTGCTGCAGTAGCAATGTAAACTGCCTGAGCTCTTAGAGGAAGTTTTAGGCGCAGGTAATATCACCATTTCTTTAAAGAAAAATATAATTTGAGTGTTTTTTTTTTATTAATTATTTGTAAAAAGGAGAATTTACTTAAAAAAAAAAAAAGAAAAAGTAGCATATCGTCATATTTATGATTTATCGTCATAAATATCGTCTCTCTACTAGTCTGGAACTGCACCCCCCCTCCCCTCCCCACATTAAAAATAAATAAACAAAACATTTCAATGGGTTTTTAAATGCTGCAAAAACTGTCATGAAAAAAACCCATAAACATTTAAATATTTGTAGAGATTGTACATCTGAAGCCTCTGTGTCAGCGGTTTTTACTGTGTGAATTTCACTGTGCCTTTTCCTCATGTGTTATTCACTCTAACACATACAGATGTGACACTTTATAATGACACCTTGCTAATATGCTTTCGCACCATGCTGTCATTAACGCTGAAAAGTTGCAGTTCCAGCAGTAACAGCTAGGTGGAGTATCAATGCAGAAGATNACCATTGTCACTGGCAGAACGACCTGTGTGCTGTTACGTACAGTGTGTCTTTGACTTGGCATTTAACACTAAAGTTAAAATTAAAACCATGATTATTTGTTGTGCGCTCCCAGTATCGCCATAATGAAAACTGGATCACTTTATTTCAGAGTTTAATGACCAGCATCTTATCTAAAAGGGAGATGTTGCCCATAGCAACCAATCAGATTCTCGGTCTTGCTTTCCTATTTCATAATAGAGAATGTCACCTAGAATCTTGGTTGCTATGGGCAACATCTCCACTTTCCCACAGTTTAGTAACTCTAGAATTACTTTCTCCTGGTGAGTTGTGGGTTTTTCTTGGCATTGTAGGGAAATTGTTTGCAATTTGCATCCATTAAAGTCAACCCATTTCAAAGCTTTCTCCTGACTCTCCTCCCGGCCAGACTGGTCATTCCAGCATCCACACTTTTATTTTGTATGTGAATTCAGCTGACGTGATATGAGCTTCTGCTGTTTAGACTCTCCAGCTGTTAGCGGTGACTCACGTCGCTGTCAATAAAAACTGGGAGACGTGCCGTGATCGCAGCATATTTGGGAATTAAAGCTAATTCTCTCCCCCTGTGTTTTTTTATTTTAGTTTTTTTTTTTAGATATCTGTGTGTATGCATGCGACCAGACAATTACACCTATTGGTACACCTTGTAGTCTGTAGAACACAATGTTTAGTTAACTGCTTCACTATTTCCAAATGACTAAACCTTGAGGCACTAAACTTTGATTACTAAACAGCATATTTCCCAGTATTAATTACTACTATGATGAGTATTGAAGTATGATTATATACTTATAAACTAGAAATGAACAAGCGCTATATTATATGTTTCCACTGATATGTATAAAAACTAAGTATCTCATAAATGGAACGTCTTTGAGAATTCTGACTTTGGACAGGAGTTATTACAGGACAGGAGAAGGAGTTATTAGTGGTGTTCCGATGATGGCGTTCCAATGACCTGAATTCTAATGATGGAGTTCCAATGATGAAGTTCCAATGACTGATTTCTGATGATGGAGTTTCAATGACGGATTTCCGATGATGGAGTTCCAATGATGGAGTTCCAATGACGGATTTCCAATAATGGAGTTCCAATGATGAAGTTCCAATGATGAAGTTCTAATGATGAAGTTCCAATGACTGAATTCTGATGATGGAGTTCTGATGATGGAGTTCCAATGATGAAGTTCCAATGACTGATTTCTGATGATGGAGTTTCAATGACGGATTTCCGATGATGGAGTTCCAATGACTGAATTCTGATGATGGAGTTCCGATGATGGAGTTCCAATGACTGAATTCTGATGATGGCGTTCCGATGATGGAGTTCTGATGATGGAGTTCTGATGATGGAGTTCCAATGATGGAGTTCCGATGATGGCGTTCCGATGATGGCGTTCCGATGATGGCGTTCCGATGATGGAGTTCTGATGATGGAGTTCCAATGACTGAATTCTGATGACGCAATTCTCATGATTGAGTTCCAATGACGATCCAGTGATGGCACGAAAACTTTAGCACATTGCTCATTTACCTGTGATACCATAGCTACCCAAGTACCGGGGCCATCAGGTGGTTCCAGGAAGTTATATAAATTGTGTACTAAGGAATTCACTAAGTTCTAAAATAAGTTTGTGATGTCTGAACTCCTTGTATTCCAGGGAAATAGCTGCCTTCTGCACACACAGGAGTCAGGATACAGAGGGATTTGAGATTTGAGTCTAATCCAGGATTATCATCCTGGAAAAATAAGACAAAGGTAAGTGACTCCTTCATTGCTGTGGTCCTTTGTACAAGTTGCAGGATGGTGCAAATTCAGATGTGACACTATACATTTTCTAAAATACCAGTATGTATGGCTGGCTCCACCGCATGTAGATTTTGGTAAGTGTGTCAGAAAGGATGCACTAATGTGTAACAGCACACAGGTCGNCCTGCCANTGACAANGGNTATCTTCTGCACTGATCACCACCTAGCTGTTACTGTTGGAACTGCAACTTTTCAGAGTTATTGACAGCATGGAGAAAAACATATTAGCATGCTTCCGGGATAAATCCAATGCCATGGTGGTATTTTAGAAATAATTGAATGTGATCAGTGGTATTTTCTATAAATTCTTCCTGCAAACATTCCCTTGAATTATGCCACGTGGATGTCTTTGCTTTTGGCAAGCAAGCGGGATGCAGGCAGACCATACCAATACGAGAGATACACTTGGCGTCCTCTCCAGCTGAATTTACCCATCTGTGTGCCTGGGTAACTCCTTTTTCTGCTCCATTAGTTAGACACAATCGCTGGCGTCCGACTCCTTCAACACAGGGCTGGCCCAGGCACCAAAACTCTAGTTAGGACTCAGTCACCTTGAAAGTAGCTTCTTTATATCCAGTTCTTAACTATATCCTTATGTTTGTGTGAAATGACTTCAGCTGCTTGCTTTGCTGTGTGAAGACTATGCATAGTGCCATTTTTACATCATTTAATGCAATTTGTTCCATCCATTGGTTTTCATAGAGATACAAGCTGTTCACTCGCAATTGATTTGGCAAAAAGTTGTGTATTATTGGCAAAGTGTCTCATCCAGGAAACTGCCAGGGTCAGTTGCTTTCTGCCACATCCTCGCTGTGTGTCTTTAAGGTGCAGAAAGCAACAGGATGGACAGGGTGCTGTATTATATAAGGGGAGTGAACAGTGGAAGGATTCCAAATGCTTGTAATGTATGTAGTGTATATTATACTACATGCATATATAAAAGTACATATTGGGTACACTGACACTATATATAGATAGAATTCCCTCTCGTGTTGGCACTCCTATTAGATATGATTATGATATGTTTATTGACTCTTGGTCCTTACTTCAGTGCCCTCGTGTCTCGGTCAGCCTCCACTTGGACCAAATGGAATAAAGTTTTATTTCAGAGTGCCGCACGAAACAAAAAAAATTGTAATAAAAAATAATAATAATAATAAAAAAAAATTAAAAAAAAAAAAATATATATATATATACACACACACTGTATATCAGTTATATATGGGTACATGCCCAGGGTATTGTGAGATTCACTGTCTCTACCCTCATGACCTATATTCAGCACACATGTGGAGGAGGCAGAAGGCTGACTGAACACATTAGAAGGGGCTAAATGGATGGCTGGACATATACATGTAGGGGGAAATCAGATGGGTGTAGAGACATATGAGAAGAGGCAACAAAGTGGCGGTCACAGTGTAATAATGATGAAGTGTCATTCATATAAAGAGCTCTGGCTGGAAGGGAGATATGTAATGGAGGGAGATGCGTGATCACCATTAATGTACACTACACCTCTGATTGCGGCACTCTCTAAACTTTCAAACTTGCAAAGGAATGTAATAAAAAGGCCTTCACATACAGAGTACTGTAACCTCAAGAGTTTAACATCCTCTGAATGATTTCTCATGTTGGACACATTAAATACTCAGTACATTCTATATAGCAGCTATATAACAAATGTGTTTTCCACACATCTGGTGTTTGTTGTATGTGAGTATGTGAAAAGAATTGCTGAGTTTTCTATAAATAAACTTTTTAAAGCTCCATCGTGTCAGAGAAAGAGTGTTTAAAAAAAAAACAATTTTATATATAGATAGATAGATAGATAGATAGATACAAAATTACATCAGTATTTAGATCTATAAACCACACATTGAGTGCTGGCTTGTGGCGCAGTTTAGAATACACAACTTTTATGTGAATTTTCTATATTATATGTAACATAAACCTTTAAAAAGTAAAAACAAAATATTATTTTTTATTTTATTATTTTAATGCTCTCTCATCACTGAGTGTACCTATGATCTGCCAAGCTATTCCAAACAAAAAGAAGGCACCAACTGAATGCGTTGAGGAGGTGGCATCTGGGTAGTGATGTGGCTATCGTGTGGGATTGACACATTTTACCGACAGGCTTATGCATTCTACTGCTGATTTATAGGCCTTTACTCTAGAGCTCCAGTTTTGAGTATGTACAGTTGACCACTATAGAATGAGGTCAAGTATCCCTTCATATATCATGCAGATAGACCCCACAACCAAGTTATATATTCACAAAATGTAAATAATTGAGGAGCATTTGTTACATAATTCATTCAGACTCCAAGACATTTTATGAATTACACCCTCAGCCACCTCATTGCCCATGGTAAAATACAGCAGCTACCTTCAAGGACCCTTTGACATGACCCATTTCATCAGGTACGAAATACTCTGTTCCGGAGCATCCAGCAATCAATTTCTACGGTAACCACATTGGTTCAGCATCAGTTAGGTCATTAAATCCAGGTGTGTGACCGTTGGAAGGTCAGGAGCGGAGTATTGTGTACCTGGTGGAATGGGTCATGTCCACCAGTGATACTATTACCACTGGTTGAGAGCCCCCATCTCTAGAAACGTTGTTTAGGTCAGATTAACATATAACACAATGAACTTTAATATACCTCATTTAAAATGCCAAAGTAGTAGTAGTCGTACAGATCGCGGCATCCAGTATATTGCATCGTCAGAATATGATTGTCAGGTTTGGCACGGGGGAAGAAGGAAGTGGCCAAAACTTAACAGCCAAGAAAAAAATTGGCACGCAATGAATAATTGTTTTAAAAATGCTGACAAAAAAAGTAATAGAAATAAGAAACAAAAAAGAAGGACAATAAAATAAAAGTCCCTTTTAAAACCACGCATTGGATGCCAAATGCTGGCGGTTAACTACTTCATTGCTGAAGGCCTGCGGGCATCCTTCTTCCAGCAGTGAGCAGGCGATAAGCTCCATATTTTTGAGTCATGCAAAAAGTTTCCCTTAAGTACAGCATCTCCTACAAAGCTCTCACTCTCCTGGCTGTAGCGGAACGGGCATATTACTTGCAATTTAATTACTGGGAAAATGTTGCAATTTATGCTGAAAAAAAACAAGAAAAAATATCACTATTCATTTCGAAAATTGATGGACAAATGGTTCTGGGGCAGAATGATAATAAAAAAAAAATAAGGAGGACATCTTACCATCCACTCTCCATTTTTTGCTTTCAGAACCTAATTGTAAGCACTTGGCACAGCGAGAAGCCAGTCAGCAAAACTAATGAGGTTGAACAGAAGCAGGCGAAGTTTCCCTGATGGCAACTTGTGCTTAGCTGAGACACAGACAAAACTCTGTCCAGCGTTAATGTCAGACGATTCTCAGTGGGTCATATATACATCAGTCTCAGTGTTGTACCTGTGGGCTTAAGCCAGGGCTGGTGCCACCATTAGTTGGGGAGGGGGGGGGGGGTTTAGTTGGTGTTCAGTCTCGTCTAGGATCTAGCATCGTCCCTGGCATAAGTAGTAGTACCGTAGCCTGTAATACCCGAGCAGCTGATTCCTTGTATATTAAAAAATGTCCAACCAGAAAACTATATACCTACCTACTCTCCTAAATTGTCAGGGAACGCATGATTTTTGGGAAGTCCTCAATGCTCTCCTCATGGGACTTACTGCAGATTTGTGTAACTTGATTAACATTATATGAAAAGATACAAAACACGTTCATCATCATCTCAGTATGTTACTCTGTGGCATAATCATGTGACCTGAGTATGTTACTCTGGCATAATCATGTGACCTGGGAGAATTGCTGTGTTTAATAATCATGTTAGTAGGAAACATTAGTGTCCTGAGGACATAACTGTAGTATAATTATTGTAACAGAGGGCAGTACTGTGAGGAATAACTGAGCTTGAGGTAATGTCTGTGGACTGGATCCAGACCTCAACAAAAGGGTTGTTTTCCACAGAGAATGGAAAGTGTTAGCTTTCTATGAATGCAAGTGCTCTAGCTATACACTATACAGTAAGGACTAGGATTAGCCATTAGGTGGGATCCTAACTTCTGCACTGTTGCCATTTTAATATTTTAGAGAAATCTTAAGATTTTAAATGCCACTGTGGACTGAGTTCAGTACCACTTTTTATTGTCCATACCACCACTTCTAAATATCCTTACCACCATTTCTAACTGTCCATACCATCACTTATAATTGTCGATACCACCACTTTTAATTGTCCATAGCACCACTTCTAAATGCCCATACAAGCACTTCTAATTGTCCAAACCACCACTTCTAAATGTCCATACCACCACTTCTAAATGTCCATACCACCACTTCTAAATGTCTGTATCACCACTTCTAAATGTCC
>JABWIB010007178.1:5242-23757 GCA_016617825.1 Platyplectrum ornatum
GACTGAAAAAGTTTGGGAACCACTGGAGTAGAGTATTGTAACCTACTATATTTTAAAGAGAAACCCCTTTTCCATTGCAGCGACCCAGGAAAAATCCCAGTAACAACCCTGCATTAGTACTGGGAAAAAAACCTGGGTCACTTGTGCATAAACCTGGGTTTTTTGTCAGAGGTATTATTCTGCAATTGTTATATTCATCCCAGTTTTTTTTATTTTTTCTATGGAGAAATTCCCCAAAAAGTAGTAAGCTGACCTTTTCTGGTTATTTGCTCCTGTTTGTTTTGTCCTGCTGGTATCCTGTCTGTGTTTCTCAGTTTTTACATTATATCCTGCAATCCATGTGTTCTGTGTCTAGCACTTGTTTGTTTCATTGTCATGTGTTCCAGTTTCTGTAATAAAATCTCTGTATCTAAGTCTCTCTGATCCTTGCCATACACCTCAGGGTTCATAACAATCCTATTAGGATCTATAACATTCTGTCACTGCTCTGTCCTCCATTCTGTGCCAGACATCACACACACACACCATGCTTCTATGAGTCCTGAGAATAGGAAAATGTTATCTACTAATGTGAAATAAAGGTGGCAATATGCCATACCATCATCACCACTACAAAAACAACACGAGGTTGATATTTTCATTATTGGGTTATTGTTTGCTCTCTATCCATGATTCTATATGTGTTTAGAAAATTGTATGCTGTACGCTTATCAGATTAATTGCCCACAGAAAATAAATACATTTTATGATGAAACTATACAGATTATAGTTTGACATTATTCCACAAAAATATATCATGCTATAAAGAAATAAAAATGTGAGATATGTGGTTTGTTGAGACTCCTTGACTTAGAATTGCTATTATATAGGCACAGGCATACAATAAATCCAGTTGTTTTATATTATATATTCATTATAGAATATGAACAATCAATAAGCAATCAGCTTAGCACAATGTTTAAATTAAACTAATGGAAGTAAACTATATGGAGTTGATCCATAGTTTCATATAAGCAGCAGAAATGCACAACTTGGTCCAACCATTTTTAACTGAACCCAGTGCAAATGGAATTGAAATGTAGCGTTTCCTAGTTCAACTTTNAATTAGAATAAAGAATTAACTGTTCTATTTATGTATCAAATAAGTGTTTTCCATATATGTTGTGAGGCTCAGTGATTAGCACTTGAGCCTCACAGATCATGAGTTCCTCTACGTCCTAAGCCTTATCTGTGTGGCATTTATATGTTCTGCGTGGGTTTCCTCTAGGTACTCACGCCCAAAAACATACTGGTAGGTTAGATGGCGGCTGACAAAATGAATCCTAGTGTGTGTGACTGTGTGTATTAGGGAACTTAGATTGTATAGCTCCTGGGGCAGGGACTAATGTGAATATCCAAAATATTTTCTGTAAAGCACTGTGAAAAATGTGTGGCGCTANAAATATCACCTTTTAAACTGCTATATCTAGTATTCCTGACTTTCATTAATGAGCAGAAAAGAAAGAAGCCCAGGTGTTTTAGGGTTGCATAACACTTGCTCAAATAAATGTCTTTGCATTATCTAAAGTTAACATGACATCTTAAATAGATTAGATGGATCATTATAAGAGTATCACTACATATTCCCACTTTATTTCTGCAGTGACTGCAGAAGGTCAATCGAGTTTTCATTTTTTTGTGCTGAAAGAACCACCAGCTAATTTAAAAATATACTGAGACAGAAAGCCAAGCAGATTTAAGATATGGCTCAGCCACGTTATCTTAAAGTTACAAAATATCCAGATTTAAGATAGTATGTATCAATTCCAAGATAGAATATTTTATNTTATCTATGTTAAAGCAAAAATGCTTTTTAGTTTTTCCTTACAATTTATTATTNTTTTTTTTTTTTACTTGATAGCTGTGCATCCCTTTCTAGTTCTTTTTGGGTGTTTTTGCTATGGGGTCCTGAGTGCCTCCCTTAGCCAGGTCTTTTTAGTGCCTGCTCTTTAGTGCCCCAATAGCTTCTTTGGAAAATATATATACGGTATTTCCCCATNAATAAAGGCACACCTTTTTACTAACAATATGAGGGCTAAAAGCCCTCTGGCTGTAATTTTGTTTTGTGTATTTTTAGCTGTTTACTTATAGAGCTGATACATGGTTTCTCTTTCTCCTCGCATCAACTGTAACCAAACTGTATTCATCATTAATATCGAATAAATTATCAAATAAAAATTCTAATCTTAACTAATTATCATTGCAGACACGTTACTGTGTGTGGACATTTTACCAGAATAGTATTACACAGCCTGGACACATTAATACAGACAGGGTCGGTTGGCAATTCAGTTNTTTTTGTATAAGACCCCCATAAAGTAGGTGCATCTTATACATGGGGAAATCCGGTATATATTCTGTGCCTAATAGGAAATAGGTATTACAAAATCTTTTCTCTCTTCTCTTCTTCTAAAAAGTGTTTGAAAAGTAAAACTGTGTTAAGACACTAATATTAAAGCAAACTCTGAAGGAAAACTACTAGGTCTCTGTTTAAGATTACTGGTTTGTTGTCAAGGTTATTTTTGACATTGTAATGGTTGCAAATGTGTGCTTATATGCTAAATGTCTAAAGGTAAATCAGGTGAAATGTAGTAGTCTATATGAGGAAATAACATAAATGTGTTCCTGACTTGCTTGAGATTAAATCATATCAAGGTCAATAATGAAGTTACTTGAAATTTGACAGAGCAAAATCATGTAATGCACTTTATTTCTTTAATTACCAGGGGCTATGTCTGACTTTCTAGCATTGAAGTCAACCATCTTCCTTCTCTCAGTCACCTCGGCTCAGCCACCATTGTAATTACTATCCCTCCTTTCACCACATTGGAGAGCTTGTTTACCCATCAGAATTAGTTAATTTAAGCTAAAATGCTGCAAGAGAGAAATATCCATTGTGGTTGACTTTATTCCGCCGGAGTAAATTCATATGGCTAGCACTGGTGACTTTCACTGTTTCTTTTCCAGGACAGCTATCCAGTGTGGACCTCCAGTGCTGCTGACCAGTTTTGGATATTTGGTTCTGGTTACTGNTGTGCAATAAGAAAACACAAACTATTCTCCCTGCATACAGAGAATGAAATTAAATATGATTTTGTCTGGGTTTTACTTTTCTCCTGACCCTCTCTTAATATCAAGCTTTGGATCTAGTCTATAGTCATTAATAAAATTAATATCAAATTAAATGAAATACATTTTTCTAGCCAGCATGCAGTATAATGCAAAAACAGCATTTCCATTGTGTAATATATTGGCAGGGTAAATATTTACATAAAATAGTAAAAAACTATAGAAAACCATAAAAAGGTCTGAAAAATATGAAGTGAAATATAACGAAATATCATTTAATAGCATGTAGATTTTCTATTCCGTTATGATCTCTCCAGTAACTGTGNGTGATACTTCACAAAGCCACAAGTAAAGAGACCTAGGTACAGCCTCTAGAGCCAGTTGCGGAGTCCAGGGACTTCAGCCTTGACCCCATTAGTGGGGATGGACTTGCATGCNGCAGCTCTCACTGCAGGTTGCAGTCATGGATATCAAGGACTGGATAGGTAAGATGGAAGGTGGATAAGACAGACCAATATAGATAGTGGACTGGACAGACAATCTGACTAAGAACCCACACAAGAGAGGGGAAACCCCAACAGACAAATTCCTTCCAGCAGATGGGAAACTCATNAGCCAGTTGGGACAGCACACATGGAACACAAATTATAGGTCTTCTATCAGGAGAAAGTCTGGCTATACAATTGGGAATGAGGCGGAGAACGGCGGCAGGGAAACCTGTTAGACACTAGATCGAGAGCAAAAACTAAACAAATGACCATAAATGTATGGGAGTGAGCTGGCATGAAACCAGCTCAACAATTTCTAATACTTTGTCTGCTGAAAGATCTGCCCATAAAGGATGCTCTATTGTATAGCAATGGGTGGCTAAAACTGCATAATTTGGGCCTTTTTGTGATCACTTCCCAGCTCAGAAAATTTTTTAACCTGGTTTTAGCCAAAAGGTTTCACCGACTGAGGATGACTAAGCAAAGCGCCAGGCCTCCCCTGTGATATTATTATACCCCNGTTCACACTGAGCTCCAGGACCAGATTATCAATGGGGTGGATGGGACTATAGCCCCAGGCCTCCTTCTGAAAAAAGGCCCACACATGCAGCCAATCTTTAGGCCTCCCATTGAAATGCATGAGGATAATGTGAGATATGCACTCTCTTGCACAGCAGTACAACAGTGCTATGCACTAAGTGATAAAGGAATGAAGTGTAATGAATAAATGGGCACACATATAATTTATCTCACACAATACTGGTCATACCTACTGCAATGGGCCTATGAAAATGTTCAGCCCCAGGTCTATGTTGTTTTNGATCTGGCCCTGCTGAGATCTATTGCCCGGGCAATTCAGTGTGAACAACGCCGTTTAAACCACTCGGGCAGCGATGCCCGACTCTACTACCTGGGTAATGTGATATGTAACGGTGCCTTCCCGACAAAAGAGCGCTGTCATTGGTGTATACATCGTCACATGGACTATGTATACTGTAGCTCCCAGTACTACCGAAGCACGGCCTCGGGAGCTACGATACCAGTTATACTTGCAGAGGACTGCAGCAGAAACAGTGTTTACATCGTCCATGTGCCAATGTATACACTAATGAAAGCATTGTTAATAAAAGAAAAAGTAATATAATATAAATAAAATAATGTATTTATTGTATAATAAATTAATTTATTACTTTTTTATTATTATTTTGTAAAATAATTAGTTTATTAATTATTTTTTATTAGTATTTTATTTTAATTCATTTTTTATAATTTTATATTTATTAAAAAATGTTATACATATTTGATTTTATTTTTTTTTTTGCTGTAATACTTTTATTTTATTTTTTATTATTTATTTCTTATATTTCATTTGTTTGTGATATCTCTTCTTTAAGCCAAATCACGCCTGTATGATGACAATGAAACTGATGTTTTACCTAACTACCCTGATTCAGTGTGATGGTGTTGACAGGGTAGTTTGTGAACATGGTTAGTGACTGGGGTCATTCAGAACCCCAGCAAACTACCCTGGTAGTACATAACTGAATTACCAGGGTAGTCAGTGTTAATGGGGTATTACTGCGATCATAGACATCCAGTGGCTCACCTGCTAGCTGTAAAGCATTATTGCACATTTCCTGAAATGTGTATCTGGCACGGAATGTATACACATATCGCAACATGGTAGTTTTTAAGCAAAGTTACAAAGTGTCACATCTGTACATACAAAAGTAAATAGGATTACTAGAGCATACATACATACAAGGGGAAATAAAAAGGCTGGGGACATACATACAGGGGAAAATATGATGACATGTTTGTATGCCCCCAGCCCTATTTTCCCATATGTATGCCCGTAGTGCTCCTATTTCACCCTTAATTAGTTTTTCAAATCCACAACTACTTTTCTCATTTGTCTCACAGATTTTGGACTTTGTCATCTGTGACCTGTTCTTTGCTTTGGTATTTAAACCATTATAGTATTTGCGGAAGATAACAGACCTGTTAATATCTTCTGTGCTATTGAAATTTTATTTATATTGCATACACATATTATAAATTAGTCAATGGAACCAATTAGATTACTTTCTAGAGAGAGAGAGAGATAAGACTACAATTACAGGCCTGGACCAAATGCAAAATAATACAGATGCCGCATTTTTAAAAACCCCACACAAATAAAAACAATTATAAAAGAAACACTGATGCGAAGATAACTGTGGTTATGAATCTTTTACCAAGTGCAGTCTTTTGCATAAGGCCACATCACTATTAATCATGCATTGTATGAATGTTGGCTTTATCAGACATCCAGATAGAAGTGTAGTTTTAAGCATAGTTAAAATGTTAAACAGAGCTGTAACTAGTCATAATGGTTTCTAAGGAAAATAATGGTGCCTTCTCTGCTCTCAGTTTTCTTGTGTGAATAATGACTCCTCACAGGACCGTAACTAGACATTTTAGCGCATTGGGGGAAAGAAGGCACTGGCACCCCCTTAGGAGTGTGGTCATCTTTACATGTGGGTAGGGCTAGAGCATTTTTTACACCACAGAGCAGAAATTGCTAAAATACTCTTATAGTATAGGACTACTGTTCTTCTGACTCTTTCTCCTCTGCTGTAAATAGAGTTGAGTCAGTTATGGACAGCAGGTGGAGTACAGTACTCATATGCTATAGTTGTAGTTTATTGATTAATGCATTCNCAGGCATGCTTTTGTTATGACAAGAGAATATAAATTAAAATTTACTGACAAGTTTAAAAGTGAGGATTGTCAGTAAATGTTCATTTATATGTAGTGCCTGTCATTCTAGCAAAGTTTTGTGAATTTTGATTGACAAGACGGCAGAAAGACAGTGGAGCCTCCAGAGCACACTTAAGAAATGACTAAACTAAATGACTACAGTGCTACAGCTCTTGCCCCCATGATGTCCATACAGACTGAATTATATGGACAGCACAGGGGAGTAGAAGCCAGAGCGCAGCAGTTATACAATATATAGTAGTACTTTAGCGATTGCTATACTGCTCTGGTGCCAGCTTGTCTGCAATCTTGTGAATGACAATTGATAAAAAGGGATAGCTTGCAACCTTCTGCAAAAGGAACTGCAATCCATAAGCTTAATTAGGAACCATTTAAACTAGAGAAGGAGGCAGAGAAATAAGTTAAACACGCTACTGGTCCACTACACAAGGAAGTTTGTGTAGTCAGGAATTTATGGCAGGTCATATCCTTAANTAAAATAATAGGGAATGGCAAAATAAAAATACCTTGCCATAAACATAATAATACAACATTACTAACACAACCTCTCAAATCTATATGTGCAAATGCTAGGAGCTTAGGAAATAAACNCCCAGAACTAAAAATAATGACACGAGATAACCTAGACATTGTTGGCATAACAAAGCTATAGTGCAATTCCAATAATAACTACAGTAGGACTTAGCCATATGGGGATATAAAATATTTAAGAAAGATAAGGTTGGAAAAATGGAATGTTAAATGTATGTGAAGGAAAAAATAAATTCAACTTCAATNAACAGTACTGGGGATAAAACTGAAGAACTTTGGGTGACCATATAAANCCAGGGAGTTATTCTGTTTACTGGGGTGATATATAGACCATATATAGATGAGAAATTAGACTGCATAATATTGCAAAACATCAATAAGACAGGAATTAAACAGGAAAGTATTAATCATGGGAGATTTTAATTTAGCAGTTAACTGNGANGATTTATCTGCAAGCTCAAATAGAATTGGGGACATTTTAAATGCATTACAAGGAGAATCTCTCAAGCAGTGAGAGAACCCACTTGTACTTGTAAATCTAAGACAATTTCTTATCTGATTTGGACCTTAGAAATGGTGAAAGTCTCAAAAGTTGGTGTTGGTGAGAATATAGGAACTAGTGAGCATCAAGCAGTATAGTTTAATATAAACACAGAAAGGCCTCACCTGGAATACTGTGTTCAGTTCTGGACGCCAAATCTCCAGAGGGACATAAATGCATTTGAGAAATTGCAAAGAAGAGCAATCAAAATGGTACATGGTATTGCCTATACGGAAAGACTAGAGAAACTAAATATGTACAGCTTGGAACAGAGATTTGATAGTAGCTTTTAAATATGNCAAAGGATGGAGGAGGGTGGTATTTGTAAGAAAAGAAGTGTTGTAGATTGTGAGGGCATGCGTATAAACTGGAATGTGCAATAACTTCACTGAAAGGGTAGTTGATAAGTGGAACAGCCTCCCATCAGAAGTGGTGGAGGATAATACTATAGAACAGTGTAAGGTATAGAGATACATATAAGGGTATTCTGAGTTTCAAACACAATAGAGANTTAAATAATGTCAGTATTATTTTCAGTTTTAAATACACAACTGGGCAGACTGGATGGGCCATGTGGCTTTTATCTGCCGTCACTTTCTATGTTTCTCACTTTCTATCCAAATATTACACATTGAGCCTTGGCATGACTCATAATGTTTGAGTTCTTAGATCATATCAAATGATCATTTTAAGACATTTTATGACATTAGAATCTTGCATGTTCTTAACTCTACTTTTTATAAATATATAACTTAGGACAGACACCATTTTTTCAGAGATTTTCAGAGGTGTTATTTAATAATGAAAAATGATTATATTAAGATTATTATGACCTTTCCCCCTCCTTCCCATTCAAAATGGTCATGATTAGTTAGATATGATGAGTAATGTATTATTATAAGATCTTTGAAATAAAAATCATCAAAGTTTTTGATAGCAAGTGTGTTTCTTCAGTCTAATCAGTTTTGTCTTAGCTGTATAATGTAAAGCAAANGCTGCCTAATAGAATTAGGAAATGCACCCTGTTATGATATACTCAACAAACTAATGACATTGAATATCTTAGTAAAAGTTAAATTTCTTTGTGCAGTTACACAGGACTCATAATGGACTTCTGCTGTTATCTTAGATTTAGTAATACCCTCTTTTAGATACAAAAGGAGTTAAACCTTCTCCAAGTTAGATTATATTTCTTATTTTTCATTTAATGATTGTGATTTGGTTTCTTCTGCAGAGCGAGCATTGCTGTTATACAGCCAAAATCTGTACGAAATGGATAGCTCAAGAGAATCCCCATAGGCTGGAGTCAGCCAGCTTGAAACTGTATGATCTCAGCCCCAGTGAACTCCTATCCCTTGTGATACCCTGCATGCTGGCTCCAGACTAACCTTCAACTATTGAAGGTTGAACTGAGCCACAGGTTACAATGTAAAATGCTGTAATATTTCTGTAATAGACTGCGAGTCTCTGCAGACACTGAATATTTTTCCGGTTACTGTAAGTGCACAATTTATTAGCTAATAAGTCATATTGTTTCGCATGGTGAACCGGTTTCAAAATGTTTCAAATAATGATGATAAGATAAATATTTAAAATGATATAACTGTGACTTGACTGAATGCTTGTTTATTTTGTGTATTGTGTTCTAATACATCCTGACTGCCTAGATTTAGGTGTTTTTGCGCAGCAAGAATGGATCACATAACAAAGATGAAAAGAATCTCTAATGGGTAATAAAAGCATCATAGCGAAAGACATGATAGTAAAACCTAGTTGCTGTTTTGTATCATAAAATTATGACATTTGCTATAAGCACTGATGCACTGAATTATTTAAAGTATATTGATTTTATTGCCATAAGTTGCTGTTGAAACATTTAAATATATATCTATATGTCTGAAGATGAGACAGATTATATTTCAATAAAGTGTGCTTTGTTTCAAATAGAGTTTCTCTTGCAATTCACAGCTAAAGTAATGATTAATGGCAACTCCTACTAGTACCGCATTCAAGGAAATAGACACTGTTTATTTAGGGAATAGCATTGAATTTTATTACGCAGCAATGAACACAATTATATTTGAATTACCTATTTTCTGAATGAGCATCTATTTATTTATCTATCCGGTGGCAGCAAGGGGAACAGACCATCGAGGTGGATGCCACTATACAATGTCCCCTCTGCCAATATGCTTTCCCCCCCAGAGAAGCATAACTACTGTTAGCCTAGATGGGAGGTCAGGTCCCAAGTACCTGCAGGTAACAGAGCATACTTGCAGTAGGGGGACAGAGCATAGTGGCGGCTACCAATTAGCTCTGACTTACACACAGACACTTCACTCTTGCCCTCTAACCCTAACCTGAGCCCTAGCTCTAACCCTAGTTTTAAGGCGAACCCTAGTTCGAAACTTAGCCCTAGCTAAATTGCCTCTAAAGTGACAGTAGTCAAACTGCTCCAGCACACACTGCAGGTACTAATTAAACTCTACTGCCCATAACGGTGAGGAGGATTAGTTTATAAATAGTAAAAGGTGTGTTGACTAAACAATTACTACTGTACTACATCACAGCAAACATTAAATCAGAGGGAATATGTACTGTGTTTCCCAGATAATAAGACCCACCCCAAAAATAAGCCCTACCCTAATTTTTGTAAAACCATCCAAAATAAGCCCTACCCTGAAAATAAACCCTACCCCAAAAATAAACCCTACCCAAAAAATAAGCCGAGTGAATTCCCTGGGACTGGGGGGCATGATGGGTATAAAAGCAGGACTGGGGGGCATGATGGGGATAAAAGCNGGACTGTTNATATAAATCTCTGTCAATGTTAATTAAAATAAGACCTACCCTAAAAAATAAGCCCTATGGTGTTTTTTTGGACAAAAAAAAAAAATAAGACAGTGTCTTATTATCGGGAAAACACGGTATTTTGGTCTTCTATTATAGTGCACCTAAAGATTTATTAGCTTGTTTTGTTTTGCTTTTGATTTGCCCTGGGTGATGACACCAATTGCACCACCTTAGTTACAGCGCTGTCTGGAAACCTGGTAGTGCACAAGTGAAGGTGCTGTTAACCCTTGTGCTTCAATCCTTGGTGCATTTTACTTTTATTGGCCTGACTAGGAACATGATTTACACCTCAATAAAAGGAATGCCGGTCACCCAAAGAGCCTGTTAAAACATATTAAATGCTGACTGAGTTTGAATATCTGTGGAATTATCTCCCTCAATATTATTATTATATTAAACATTTTTCACTTGGATTTCAGGCATTCTTCCGGTATGCCACTAGAGTCAGTAAATCTCCCGGGACTAAGGTGGAGGCAGTGATTTAAATAACTGTAAATCACTGCCTCCAGCTCCAGTCAGTACTATGATTGAAGATTGTAATGAAGATTGTAAATAGAGACCCAAGTCAAGAGCTTCTACAGGACCATTCTGATATTTTAATATCAAAAGTATTATTAAATGTTGTTGAGTAAGCAATTGAAAGAGATGCTTTTGGGTTACTATTGTGTAATAAAACACATATTGGTGCACTCATTTTAAATTTTGTTTAACTCAGGAAAGTTATAATATCAGTTTTATGAAAATTAATTAAATCCTGGCAAAATATGTGAATTCCAAATTACTTGTTTTGCTCTCCAAGTGCCACATCAAGATATGTAATATAACTGTGCTATCTTTGTTTTTGCTGACATGACTATAGCAAAACGCATTAGGAATTTCCCTTCACTGAAATACAAATAACATTTATGTGTTATGATTTTTTCTTGTGGGTGTTGTACATAAACCCATTTTATTGTTACTCAATGTCTAACTTTGAACACCATAAATCGTAGCTTCAACCACTATGTATACAACTCCACTTATTTACACTATTGCATGAAGACAAATAATATAATATATGAACAAAAACAAGAAAAACACAATAGACAACACAAACCGCTCAACTGACTGTTGGTTGGGTGACAGATTACTTGAAGGGGAATTATTCTAGAATGTTGCCATATACGAGCCTTATAGCTAAATTCCCTGTTAACTGAGGTTATCCATTATCTCATGAACTAGAGATAATTTTAGAAGAAAACTTACTTTCACTTTTTAATTCAGTAACCTCAAAACACCCGAAATCTATTCAAATACAAAAATATATTTGATGTATGAATAATATTATTATGTATAAATAAGTATTATTTAGTCTAGTAAAATGATTTATGTAGGTTCTAGTGGCAGAAGCCACAAAAGGTGTCTAACAATTATAAGAATGTCAGATTTCAAACCAATTATAAAGAATTATGACAGTTCCTTATCCTCACACATTTTGTGTAACAAATATAAAATGCAGCTACACTTCTGTGCCTTCAAAATAAAATACTCTGATGTGATAAATTAACTTCACATTCTCTCTTATGATTCAGCGAAATGTATTTTAGTAAATATAAAGTGCTTTCTTATAGAGTATTTATGAAGTGCAAGAAATAGTTCCTTATGTTTGTAGACTCCCACAGAGGTCAGACGTGTCAGAGAAGACACAAATGATTGCTCCCTGTGGCATACTAATTGTCCTGATTATACAGGAAATGTCCGATGGATGGCCAGACATGCATTGCTTTGACACGCAGATAATGTGAAGTCTGTAAATGGAAGAGGTACAAAATGACAGAGTGCAGTGGTCAGCAAGACATTTTGCATGCATAATGGGACAGAGTTGCTGAGGACACTGCTAGATTATCCTCAGGACTTTTGTGTCCGGACTGAAACAATAATAAAATGTAAATACTAGCAAAACAAAAGCTGCATAAATTGGTTCTCATTGTATTCAGCTTCATTTCAATCATTCATTTAGGTTATCATTTATAAGGTACTGTGCTTGTAACATATACATGTTATTCCCTCTATGAATAGCACATTGTTATAACTACTGAAGATGTAATGTAGATCACTAATGCAGGGAAAATGCACATACAACAGTTATAGTAATGTATTTATATTATTGTCAATGTCATGAATTTCATGTTTGTTTGTGTACGAAATAGGTGAAATTATTCAAGTGACACAAAATTAGGATATATGCTTAAGTGGTTGTAAAATCACTGTGATGATTACTGCAAATGAGAAAAGTGTATATGCCTGCTGAATGTCAGAGCAGCTACAATTAAAGAAGCTGATCCAGAACTGCGCTTACATTTATTATTTAGGTATAAGCTCAGCATGCATTCCCCTATGCATATTGTAATGGTTCATGTAAAGTGGTAGAGGACGGTACATTTGTCCCATGTTCTTGTCCTATGTGTTTTAAAACCCCAGGAAAGTGGCAGTGTGTGTTTGTTTTGTTTCTCAGTTAGTTTTTGCTTTTGTAAAAGTCGTCCCTTGGGCTGGATGAGAGGGAGGGTTACAATCCATAAAGCCCTGTTTGGGATTCGGGCTTGTAAGGCCTATTTAGGTATGTCAGGTTCTGTGCTCAGTGTCTCTTATGTGGGAGCAGGCAGACAGACTGAGAAACAGACATAACCGGTGATCCTTACACGCTGATGTTAGTGAAGTGCAGAATTTTGTTTGGTGGTCTGGCAGTAGGTATGACCTCCTGTTAGCCAGGACCATTTATTTAGTACCCAGATGGGCTAAGGTTTATTTTTATGTTTTGGTTTTCTTGAACAAATAAAACTAGCTGCGGCTAGTTACACTAAATTATTGGATTGGTGTGTTGTTTTATGAGCTGCTGGGGATTATGTCAACCAATGCTCGGGGAAAATAAGTTTGCCTATAACAAAATGGAGGACATGACCAAGGCCTTGCTACAGGCTACTGTAGCTTAACAAGCAGCTACTGAGGAAAATCGAAAGGCTACTGCAGTTCAACAGGCGGTCCTAGAGGATAACAGGAGGGATACTGCAGTCAAATAAGCGGCTAACTGTGCAATCAGTGGCCTTTGAGGCAACCCAGAGACAGCAGCAAGCAGCCATTGAGCACAACCAGCAGGCCCTGAGAGAGGTGGTGCAAATGCTATGAGCCCGGTCTAGTGATGGTTCTGCTGAGGCACCATCTAACCCTCATGCCATTCGGATCAGTCATTTCCTGCAGAAGGTGACCCCTGCAGATGGAATTAAAAGGGAAGACTGGGCATCAGACGTTTGCCAGTACTAGAATTGGTAAACATTCCCTTTTGGAAAGTGGCCATGTTTTTTTTTTTTAGGAAAGATCTTAATCTTTATCCACAGTGCAGGACATTTCAGGAAGCAGTAGTTCCTCAACTCTGTGTGAGGGATGTAAATAGTGCACTAAGGGCAGGTTTCTGTCATTAAGTACTATGCAGACTTCCGAACCACCCTTTTACATGGGGACAGTGCAGAAAATATAGACTGTGAAAACTGTATTGGAGTTGAAAGGTAATATTTTACTAGCTGAACTCTAATTTTCAAATGCAGGATATATTTGTTTGAATGTTCAGTAAAGAGCTGCCCTTAATCTCTAAGTAAAATATAAAAAGTAAATTGCAAAAGATATGATCTTTACAGAAAATGAATATACTATAGTGTGTGTTTTATAAAATGACCCAAGAACTCAATAAAATTTCCATGCAGTTACCTTTGCTAAGCATTCATTTTGAGAATTTACTAGGCATCTATTTTGAATGGTCCTGATTTCCTGATTTCATCCATTGGGATTTGGTCAGGTAGGGATAGTTGGTGGAAGAAGTGTTTTTTTGAGAGAGTAAGGACCTTTATATCGACAGTTGAGTGAAGAAGGGGAAATTGATTATTTTTTATCAACATGTATGAACTTACAACAGCCAACCATCAGCCATTTGTCCTTGTTCCAATTTGTACATAGGGGCTGACTATTTCAGGATGTAGGAGTCATTGCTTGAATCAGGATAGCCAGAAAAGACATTTATGATTTTTTTGGTTTGTATCACAGACCACCTGCATATTTATATGTTGCTGTACAGGTAGACATTACTGCTAGGTGGTCTCAGCGCTAAATTAATGCAATCTATGGCTACCAGTTCAGATGGAAATCCTGAGAGCCGATAGAATGACAGCTTATTATCATGCCACTCTGTATTCTGGATGGGGAAACAGAGATACGGCATCAACATAACCAGGATTTAACACTTGAGAAAAGAGTCTAGCAAACGTTGCCTGTGAAATACCAATCACTGGTCTGGACACTGACTGAAATGAGTCAGTGGCCTTCCATTAAATGGCACGCATGAATTTATGCAGCCCAGAAATGTATGAGACTGAGATGTACCTTCCTCCAAATCTCTTCTCCCCTGCTCTGAAAGTGTCAAGAGTTGATGAAGTTGAGACGGAGTAATTGTGCAACCTCCTGATCTGAAAGGGAGGCCTGATTCAAGAACACCAAAAATGATCTGACATGCCAGGGTATTTCTTGGAGGGACTTTGGGCTGGCCATTGTGCTCCTTCTCTCCTCCATGTGACCTGTACACCAGTGAATACGTGAATACCTGGTCATGTTAGAAATCAACAGGGCGACTTGTAAATGGGTATTTGTTAGTGATGTGATCAGCAATTTGACAGCAGGGGAGAGGACAGCAGGGATCTGGATCCCTAGATAGGATTGGGAAATAGTTTGCCATACATACGGGAAAGAGGCCCGGAGGTTAGCAAGGAGGGACTCCTTGCTAAGTGGGAGGGCCTCTGTCTTGGAGGTGTTAAGCTTATACAGAGAGGCTGCACTAAAGGCCCAGAGAACGGTGTGTAGGGCGGGGAGGGAGGAGGAAGGGTTAGAAATAAAAAGGACGACATCGTCATGTGTACAGTGGAGAGGAACCGAAACCGGACAAAGAGGATGTTGTACGTATAGTAGTGGCCAATGGTTCCATCGCCAGGGCGAAAATGAGGGGGGACATAGGGCAGCCCTGGCGGGTGCCATTGGCAGTCTGCATGGGGTGGTATAGGAAACCATTGCAGAGAACACGAGCAGTAGGGACAGTATACAGAGCAAGAATAGAATGCAGTATGGACCCTCTAAAGCCAAACCGTAGGAGAACCTTGCGCATGTACTCCCAATGAAGGCGGTCAAAGGCCTTCTCTAAGGACAGGAGGAGACCTTGGATGCCTGTAGAGGTTAATAGATCAACCACATCCAAGACGCGTCTGGTGGCGTCAGACGCCTGCCTACTTGGGATGAAGCCCACCTGGTCTGGGTGTATCTAATTGTCACTTTTATATAGTTTCCTTGTAAACCTATTTTATAGGTATATGTTGTATATTGTCATTAATAATAGAAAAATTTGCATAAAAATATAAAACAAAATACCCATAAAGCCCCAACACACATTTTACACACTAGTAAAAACAGTATCTGCCATGGACAATAAGAATCACTGCTTATAAATGTGGGAAAATGGAATTTAAATGAAAGAGAGGAATATAAAAAATGACACGATTATATTCAAAATGGGGGCTTTATCACAGAAAGGAAGACAATATGCTAAATGGTCATATACAATGGCAGAAAATTTATAAATACAATAAATACAATTGTGGTATGGAACTGAGCAAACAAAGGTCAAATGTCAAATGTTGAGTGTTCACTAGGCTTTCTCATCTATGTTGCAGATGTTCTGGCATATGGTACAACTATCACTAACAATATGCCAGTAGGTCATTTATATATTAATGCTGATTTCTATCAAGTAGAGTCCTTACAAACTGCATGAATGCATTAAAATTATGGAGATAAAACAAAGGCCAATAATGAAGATAAGTAATACATGAATGACAGTCTGTCTTTTTAATAATATGAACAGAATATAATTAAAATAATGCAAGGCATAAATAACTGCCATCTACATGTGTTACTGATAGTTCCATATACATAGTTAAATTGTAGAAATCACACAGCTACAAAAGTATAAAAAGATGTGACATACCAAAGACATTTTTATGTGGATAACATGGGCCCTTAACCGGAGTTTCTGAACAGCATACTGTATGTGCAGACATTACAATGAAAATGCATTCCCCTTATTTAGAGAAAGCTGCCCATTAGATTTAACCTTTTCACCATACGGCTTAGATAAATATCACCACCACCAAGAAAAGAGTCTTACACAATCCAGTAAAGCATAGGCCCCTTTGATTGTAGTAATGCATCATGTATCTGAGCCATGACTAACTCTTTGTTGTTACTATATTTTGTTAAGTCCCTTTCTTTATCTGTACAGCTTTCTTTATGTGTTCATCTTGTTCATATATGAACGCTTGTCTAAAAGATGAAGTAGCATTAAGCAGCAACATTGCAATGCTGAGACAAATTACCATTGCTAGTCAGCAATCACATTGCTACATATAATCTCTGCTTAAATATGTGTTGATTTTATTATCACGACACATCCAAAAGATTTCTATACATCTAAGAATTAAATATGATAATATACCTACAGACCCCCTATAGAATTGCCCCTTGTCCCTTCTAAAACCATGTTGTTCCAGAGCTTTAGAAAGAAAGGATGCGTAAAAAGCTACATATATTCTGTAACTTTATATTTATGTATATGTACATGAATGTCCCTAAATGAATTCTCAATAATACTAATTTATATAATGTATGCTGAAATGTATTTAATATAGAGAAGCTGTGTGAAAACCTTGTGTAGGCCAAATTAAAACCTGTGAAATAAATTTATGAAATATCCTTTTGTTTTATGGCAGGATAATATTGTTATATGCCTTCCAATCATAGTTTAACTGGCGAATTGTGTAAGTTCAGAATGACTAATTACAGATGTTTAGTATATCACGTATCCTCCGGACAAATAGTAAAATTGTTTACAATGACATATATGTGATACAAATTTAAAAGCATTAAAATAAATAAAAACATTACAATATATTAGATTACTGATAGTGGTGTTATTATCATGAATGTGCATGTAGTTATAGTTATTGCCCACCAAGTTCTAATAAAAGTTAGGTAATCATATTTTATTTTGCTATAATTTTTCTCCAGTGTTGTTATGTTTATGGCATTGTACATAGCATCCCATAGTCCCACAGGTACCCCCTGTGTTCTACACTTATTAAATACTTATTTTCTCATGTCATTACACTTAGTTCTTTCGTATGTCCTCCTCCTCTGTGCTTTTTTTTTTAATAGAGTAGTTTCCATTTTAATTACTGCTTCATTAATGGGAATGTAAATAAGGAAGACGGCTGCAAGATATGGTAAGAGGGGAGATGTAGGAGAGAACAATGCTGTCAGATGAAACAATATTAATCCCTTTAAACGAATGCCTGGCTGCTTGCCTTATGCTTCCTACACTCCACTGAAAAGACAATGACATAATTTACGCCTTTCTCTACCACGGATTGTTTTTCCAGCAGAACACCTTGTGCATTAGAAAAACCTATCACACATGAAGGTCACTTGTGAAGGATTATGGATTACAATAGAAATATTATTATTAAAATACCTAGTGCATTTGTAATGTTTAATTTCACAAGCATTTATAAATGTTTTCTAACACACCAGAGCCTAAACATTGCAGGGAGATTGAAAAGTAGTGATGTTGCCAATAGCAACCAATCAGATTCAAGGTCCTCCAACCTAGATCTCCATTAGAATGGGTATGCTGCCGCTTGGCTCCTCTGCTCTTCAGTAATGACAATTTACAGCTCTAGCCCCTCTCCTACTACTTTAAAACCCCTAGTACTTTAAAGTCTAATAACCTCTGATAAAAGAGTCACTATCCCTTTACTTAAACTGAACTCTAACATGAACTCTATGAAGGCAATATTTCTTGTCAATATATAATTAAAAAGGATTAGAGAGCTATCCATGGTTCTGAAACCAGAAAAACACAAATTCAAATCTCTTTCTTTAGTAGAAACTGCATTTAAAATGTTGTGTTTTGAAATCAGATGCAAGCTCACATTCTCTAGTATGTAAAAATGAAAGCTTGAATCTGATTGGTTGGGCAACATCTCCACTTTTCCAATCCCGCAGATTAGTAAATTTAGGCCTTGGGGGGAAATTTACTAAAGGTCGAGTTTTCCAGTCTGAATTTCTCGCACAGACTCGCCTATCTTGCGTGGCGAGTTTTTTCA
>JABWIB010007181.1:0-13520 GCA_016617825.1 Platyplectrum ornatum
TATATATATATATATATATATATATATATTGTAGCATGTGGGTTAAAATAAAACATTCATAGGGCATAGTAGCTGGCTTTTATGTTAGCATCTGGAGCCCCTCACTTGGAACTCTATAGGAGCTGGAGCCCCTCACTTGGTCCTCTGAGCTGAGCTGAAATCTATGGCATCGCTACGTTCTATAGCACTGAAATCTGTCCACATAAATGGAACAATATGTGCCAGTTTGTTCACTTTTAAAGAAATTCCCCATTTTATTAAAAAAATAATAATAATATTAATAATGATAATAAATAATAAACTGATTTGAGGAATTTATATAGGGTAGACATTTAACATGTATTAGACATGATTCGCTGAGAATGAAAAAATTTAATCAGAAAAAAATGCCTCCTGGACAGCCAATTCGCCCTGCCTCCTGGACAGCCAATTCATACAAAGAGTAGGAGGTGTTTGATGTCATCAAATCCTGCAAACCATAGTAACGCTCGTGGCTGAAGGCAGTGATTTACACTGAATCACTGCTTTTAGACCAGGTCCCGGGATACCAGAAGAAATGACCGATATCCGTGAATCTCCCAGATATTCGGGGAGAGTCCACAAACTTGCCTAAGACTTTTCTTGTATAACAGAAAAGTGAATATTTTGCCCCTTTCAGTACCTAGCTGACATTCTCTAGTATGAGAGCTACAGATTGTTAGCTATGAGCAGCATTTCCACTTTTCAATTCCTGCAGTTTAGCAAATCTAGTCCTTAAACTTTATTTCATTAAATAAATATACTTATTATATTATTAATAACTATTAAATAATAGTTATTAAATATTTGTCTATGCTGATAGTTTCAGTTAATTATAGAGGAAAGATTTTATATTCTCATATATATATATATATATATATATATATATATATATATATATATATATACACACACACACACACACATATATATATATATATTTTTAGATATATATAATTTATTACCATTTTCATGAGGGTATCAAGTAGAATAGACTGATTTACAAGTAATCAAAATGTAAGTTTGATCACTAAAAATACAGTATAACCAGTGTCTTAGTTGCTCTCAACAATAACATTAGCATTTACAGTTGTCTATGAGTGTCCTGCTGGTATTCACACTGCCAATGCATGTGAAATTGTGCTAACCAATCGGAAGGCATTCTGACCCATCCAGGCTAAAGATCCACTGTCAACAGAGGTGGCAAGATGAGTTTGGAAGTGTGCATTCCCCCTTAGTATATCCAAACCACCCAACTTTGACACCAAGGAAACTGGGACAAATAAGCCCTGACCGTCATACATCACCAACCCCGATCATATCCAACCCAGCTCTGCCCATGTCCCACCCAATATTCTGCCCTTTTGCCCCATTCACAACCAAATAAAGTTTTGTCCCCTTATTGGGATAAAGTGCAGAGTGAGCTTGACAGTGGAACAGTCATCCAATATTGGGACCGTCCCGCTGAATTTGGGACAGTTGGGTGGGGTATGGTATATCTACAGTACAGGCGCTCCTAATGAATATGTATTAATCCCCCTTAATGCTATCAGTCCAGGCAACTGTACTTCTGGCTGTATTCCGAAAAACATACAACTGTACCTTTTAGCCAGTACAGTATAGTTTTTCGTGCTCTGCGTCAGATATTAGGGGTTGCAATGACTGTACCGGGAAAAGCAAGCTACACCTCTTTTGTGGACATATTCCTTAAAGTGTACCATTTTTTTATTATTAATATATGTTGGAGGGTATGGAAAAAGTTATGTCTGGCTGGTTAAAGATCGGTGTGCAAGTGCTTAAAATGCAAAGGCACAGTGGATACTGTTTTCTGCCTTTATATATGTATATATATATCAGAGAATACAACATGTAGAAAATGCAGGAATTTAGTATCCATTGTGCAGAAGGGGACACACCGGCCACACTATTGTTTACACATTTACCATACCTTGCTTTGCTTCTGATCATATTAGTTCTAAATCAGACCCCAGCTGAGCAATATATGTGAAACATGTCAAAGATGGCACTTAAGCATAACCTCAACGTCCCATTTAATATTCTAACTGCTGTAGATATCTGTCTTAAACGTCATTATTTTTGGCAATCACCACTTAAAATACTACATTTACAAAACAAGGACACATATGCCCAGTTGAAATGTTAGATGTTTCTCATCACTAGCAAACAAATATTGCATGATATTATACTGGGCTACTAGAACGAATAGTACTTCCGCCCACATTAAAAATGCCGGCTTTACGTATTTTACGCAATATTCAAACGACCCCGATTCCTTTCAGAGCGTTCCTCTACACAAGTGTCCGGTAGGAAACAGGAACCCGGAAAACAAAGTTCCCGTGATGATTGAACTCCATAGTGGTCATCTCGCTGGATGTCAGGCTACTTCACACAATGATCCCGATACCGCTGGTTGTAGTGGTGCTTGGAGGATGGTGTGCCATATATCTGACTGACACATTATTAACGGTGAGACAATGGGGGTGGAAACCGTCCATGCCATTGGTAGTCCACGTGAAAGCGAGACTGGTATAGTCACGTGATCCGTCATATTTATAGGAGCAGGAGGGGGATCCGGTGTGTCCTGTCCTGCAATATGGGGAGACTCTGCAACCCTGACATGGTTTATCAATAACATAGCAAGTGCAGCTCTTCTACTGACCTGTACACACCATGGAAAACCAGTACTGTACTGGCTAAGTTGGCAGACCCTCCAACATGATCCATTCCACCAGGTACAAAATACTCTGTTGTGGAACTTCCAGCAATCAGTTACTATGGTAACCACCATTGTTAAATTACTCAGACATCAGTTAGTTCATTATAACCATGTGAGTGACAGCTGAAAGCCCAGGAGCGGAGTATTATGTACCTGGTGGAATGGGTCATGTTGGAGGGTCTGAGTTGGATGGTATGACCATCTAGCATCAGAGATCTGGATCCAGTCCATACAGTGTTTCCTCTATAATAAGACAATGATAAAAACAAAACAAAAAAACACCATAGGGCTTATTTTTATACAATCCTGCTTTTACCTATCATGCCCCCCAGTCCTGCTTTTATACCCATCATGCCCCCAGTCCTGCATTTATACCCATCATGCCCCCCAGTCCTGCTTTTATACCCATCATGCCCCCCAGTCCTGCTTTTATACCCATCATTCCCCTGCTTTTTTTTTTTCGGGGTAGGGAATATATTTAGCAAAAATTAGGGTAGGGCTTATTATTGGGGTACAGCTGCCCTTGGTGAATACAGTGCCAGAGTCACATTATAATTTACATTGTATTATATATATTTTGCGCTGTACCTGTCACCTGTGTGCACAGCGTTGTACCTATCCTGTTACCTATATACACAGCGCTGTACCTGTCACCTGTGTACACAGCAATGTATATATATATTTTTTTATTTATTAAGGCTGCTTTGGGAGCTACACATGTTAATAAATAATAAATACATTCTTGGGTACCATAGGCATTGTACGTCCCTGCAATTGTTATTAATGTTAGTAGTAGATTTACTACTAGTAGTAATGTAAGTAGTAGTACCTTGATTTCAAGAATAATTAATCACAAAAAAATTAGTTTTATATGGTATCTGTATGTGAAGTATGTTATGCTTCCTATTCCTACCTGTCTTTTCTTCCATGGTATTTAATGCCACAAATACATTATTATTGTTTCTGTGTTTCAGTCTTCAAAGTCATACAAGAGCTCTTATGAACAATGGCTCTCCGCACAAGGACTGAGCATCTCTCCGTTCCACATCCGCTGGCAAACTACCATCTTTAACCGATTCTTCTACAAATGGGGAAGATGGAAACCAAACTTCTTGTACATATGGTAAGACACCCCTATGTCTAAAGAGACACCGAGCAGTCCCTTTGTTATTTCATTTTCTAATATTTTTTATTTAAGAACTATTCCCTGTGAACTGTGTCACATAAACATTAAGTACAAAAATACTCATTTTACACAAGTCTTTATGTTTTCATTGTTCAGGTTCTCGGAAAACTGACGCAATGTGCGGGTCATTAACTACTTCCCTCTGCAAGTAACTGCTATTACATCTGAAGCTATGACAATGCTGTTATTTAATGGTATTAGGTCCACTATCAATATATATCCCAAATCTAGAAAACACTTAGTAAGCCTTTCTGTTGTAAGGTGCTTTCAAGCCAATGATGGTGAGGAAGGTTGTGACTTTCTGCACAAGCTCACAGACACTGAGGGTTTTATTTACTAAGCTGTGAGATTGGAAAGTGGGGATGTTGCCCATAGCAACCAATCAGATTTCAGTTAATTCTCCATTGTGTAAAATGAAACTGAGAGTTTGAATCTGATTGGTTGCTATGGGCAACATCCCCACTTTCCAATCTCACAGCTTAGTAAATATGCCCCTGTGACAGTAATCAAGATCTGAGGAACAGGACTAGCACCGGCTGTTAACATAGGGGCGACAATAAAGCCACTGGAGACACCAGAATAACCAGATGCATGAGCAGATTAGCCACCGGAGAGACACAACAGTAATATCCTGCAACTGGACTACAACATAATTTCCAACTCTCTGTGTGAATATCAGGGAGACTCNCTGANGAGTGTGTGTGATCTCCCTGACTCCCTGAAGTGTTGGCCATTCTGATGCTGTTTCAGACTCAGAAGTCATAGCAGTGTGAAGTAGCCTGTGCTCTATTTCCATGACTATAAAGAAGTCTGTAGCCGTCCTTTTGGTAGTCTTCACAATAAATAGTGAAAATGTTTATTTATTGGCAATTTAACAATCAATAAATTCTAATGACATTTTTATTGAGCGATATTTTTCCTGCCTGCGCTAAACACAGTGATGGGTGGAGCTACATACAGGACACACCCCTTTAGTACAGAGACATTATAGTGTTTTACAATATCCCTGATATTCATATGTTGTAAACCCTGCTTACAATAGGACTATAGAGCTACCAAAGCTTTATTACAAATCCCGCTCTTATTCAGTCTCTCTATCCATGGCCGCTCTTTAGTCTGCCTTCTCCAGATCCCATTTTATTCACTTCGCTTTTTCTGTTTTTAGTTCTTCTGATTTCCATATAGCTGCTTGTAGTGCATTATTACTTGGAAATGATACTGATGTGACCTCAGGTAGTGACGGCATAGCACAGTCTCGAGGACCCCTGTACCCCTGCATGAATGTGCTGTGACACTCTAGGCTTTCTTGTAGCCAATCATCACTCTTTAATGTATATATACATAATGTATATATACAATGTAGGCAATGTTAGTTAGCTCCCAGCTGTCCATGTTTTAATCCTACTCAAAGTCTTTTATTTTAAGCCATATCACCTTCTACAAATAACTTACTGACAGCAATAAATTCTATCATGTAAACAGGAACAATATAAGCCCCACTAGCATGACTAATAGGGCCAGGTTTGTTTGGAAAGTAGACAATTGAAAATGTGACAATCCTGTTTTATAAACTTCAGTTAGATCAGTGATGGGCACCTGAAACATACAAAAGAACATCCAATTGTATTAATATCCTGTTATAAGATTGACAAATGTAATGAAGATATAAAAGTCACTTCTACATGCAAGCTATAATGAGCAAATGTCACAGAAAAGAACAGGTGCTATAAGTGACCCNAGCATTCTGCTCTGCATTGCTGTGTACAATAGGAGCAATTGGAGCAGTTGATTAGACCCAGGTGTTCTGTCTGGCAGTGGAAAAGGTGTCTACCCTGGAAAAAACCCAGGTTCACACGCAGTGGAAAAGGGCTCTTTTATATTGAACCTGGGAAAAATGCAGGGTACAAACCCAGGTCTGAACCTGGGTTCTTGGTGGAAAAGGGGTAGAAAAGGGCTCTTTTATATTGAACCTGGGAAAAATGCAGGGTACAAACCCAGGTCTGAACCTGGGTTCTTGGTGGAAAAGGGGTTTTTTTTGTCAGTGGAAAAGGGGTATAAGAGACAATTTCTCGTGTTTTGTCTGATGTGTTTGGGGGTTTTCTTGTTGTCTATTATATTGTGTATATTTACAAAAATCCCCAAAACAAAATGAATATTTGCTTTACTATCATAATAGCCACTATGTTTGTGATTATAATAAAAGTTTATGGGTATTTATTTATTAGATCTAAAAAAGAAAAAAATTAATAAAGAAAAAAACATTCTATCTGAATATAGAGAAGAATTAATAACCCTTGAAAATAGTAAATAATGAACTGCTCAATAAATCATGTATGAGGACTAGACGTGAGCTAGCACTGCCGATCAGTGGGGACTGTAAATGGGATTTTCCTGAATGTAATAATCAATTTTGTAGAAACAAATAGGTCAAATCCTATGCAGCAGCCGTTCTAATACATGCCAGACTATGCCTGTGTCCTCTGCAGTCACCCTGACTCTGTTGCTGGTAGAACTCTGAATGTGTAATACCTTTTATTTGCTCTCACACTAACCATATATTTAGCTTATAATAAGCCTGATTTTAATTAATACAGTTTTACAGTTTGTGTTCACTGTTGTTAGTAATTACTGCGTTTGTTGCAGGGGTCTGGCACAATTTTGTCCTAGGTCTTGTGGGCCTCCTGATATTGTTCCTACTGCCTGCTCTTCTATATCCGTTTTATTACACAGGCGTTGGTGCACTGGTCACTGAAGTATTAGAGGTAAATAAATCTATATATTTCTCCTTACATTAAGGTAATCTGCCATAACCCATCTGTTTTAGATTTGTTATTCTATTTTTTGTATTTGCTGCTTCTTCTATGAAAAGTCATAGCTTAGCTTAGAAGCGAATGTCTCCGGGACCACATACCCTAATATCATGAACAGTAACGCTGCCAGCACGTCGTATTACAGCTATTCATAATGACAGATGTCTCTATGGAGTATGAGATTACAGACCTCGGATGTAAATAGGTTCCTGTATGGTGTGGAGGAGAAAATACCCTGATCCCCCGATAACAGCTGTCCTCAGGGAGGGAGAGGAAGGGAATAGTACAGCCAGAAGGTGCTGGCACCTCTCATGCACAGTATGTTTACAGATGGGCATAATGATTGTGTTACCATTGCTCAAATAGAGATAAAGGTCATTCCCTATGGATCAGTGACAGTCTGATATAGTAAGTAGGGGCAGAGAACGATAAATAAGGGGTTATTAAAGGAAATGGCCTACGCTCACCCCCTAATGATATGAATGTACAGTCTGATTTGCATCCCACTGCTCAGGTACTGATACATCCTATGTAAGATTCCTTTTCTATCTTGCTAAATGTGTAGATCCAAATCCAGATCTCCTGGTGAAGATCACACACACAGAATTTGGTGTTAAACAGGGGCCAATTAAAGCTGTTACATAACAGAAAATGCTATTTCTGGGAGTGAAATAACAGCTTGTTACTTCGCCCTGTCTGCCAATTATAGTCATTTGTAGCCCAGAGATACGGCACATCTCACCGCATGGAAGCGGCACAAAGCTGCGACCTGAAAGTCTAATTATATAGTTCCGTTCTATTAATTGCATGCTATCAGCAGAATATGACTACAGGAAGATTATGGCAGACATGTCTTTTCATGTTATAACATGTATTCATATTTCTAGGGAACGGTATTGTCTGTATCCCGATGGTAGCTGCAGCTTGACCACAACAATGCTGGCACATCATTGCATGATGATTTATATTTCCATACATATAATGCATAAAGGCGTTCATGCTGGCTCTTACAGGCTGCATTACTCGTGAAGGGATACCTTTCCCTTGGTTTGTTTGTTTTATTAACATTTCTTCATGTTGCTTTAATAATTAAACCTGAAGCTGTACAATAACCTGAAATACTTATTGTCTGCACCTTCACCGTGCCCTGGTTCCTGTTTCCTGTAATGGAAACCACATAGTATGCCTGAAGCCACTGTGTCTGTACCTGGAGGGGGTAGCTCATCACTGCCAGGTACTGAGAAATCTTTTCACCTCTTATGTCCCAGCAATGCCTCCAGTCAATCCATCTGAAATCTGAAATATCTTTTACTGGGGAGGCTGCATAGAAGTGATTTGCAGCACTTACTGACCGGGTCCAGGTGACCCATGTTTTTTCCTGGGACCAATACAGGATTTGTACTGGGATTTTTCATGGGTGACTGCAGTGGAAAAGGGGTTTTCCTTTAAAGCATAGTAGGTAACAATACTGTATGTACTCCATTCAGTGGAAATGGTGTCAATCCTGGAAAAAACCCAGGTTCACACTGCAGTGGAAAAGGGGTCTTTTTTTGACCTGGGTAAAATGCAGTGTACAAACCCAGGTCTGAACCTGGGTTTTTGATGGAAAAGAGGTAAAACTGATCGATGTGTCTTTATACACCACCTGATTGCTAGCCAAAACTTACAAATGATCTGGCCCTCATGCAATGGTAGAAGTTAGTTTTGGACATGGCTGTGTAAACCTCTATGTTTATTAGCAGAGAGTTTTTTTTTTGTAATTGCTCCTTTGGCCTTTTATATTGTTACATTTTATGGGACTAGTATTGGCTTTGGAGCTGCTAGAAGGTGAAATCATTTCATCGGACACCAATCCACTGAGTGGTGATTGAACTGAGTGCACCTGCCTATATATCAATTTAATGTAGCCATTATTAAATCTCCTCCAAGGTGTCAAAGAGGAATAGTGGAACATGTAAAGGAATGCAGGATGTGGAAAGGACATTCAATATTTGTGTGCTTTAAAGACCATATATTGTATTTTTAATGCAAAACAATATATGATAAAGTATTCACAGCCATTTTTACACCCGATGTATTAATATTAATACTGAGCAGCAGGGTTTACTTAAATAATTTTATATCCTCTTTTATTTAGTCCATTAATATTTACAATGCACATTAACAAAGTATATTATCATTGTGTGTTGATAGGATTGCTGGTCACTTATTATACACAAGCATTGTTAGGGTGATCAAAGGCCACATAGGGGTATATTTACTAAGCAGGGAATTTGCTGGGGAATTGCACATAGCAACCAATCAGATTCGAGCTTACATTATCCAGTATGTAAAATGAAACTGAGAGCTCGAATCTGATTGGTTGCTATGGGCAACATCCCCACTTTTCAATTCCCCAGCAAATTCCCTGCTTAGTAAATATACCCCATAGTGTTTGTAGGGTAAGGTTTTGGACAGGAGTGGNGATCAGATTCAGATTTACACTCTCATGGGTAAAACCATGTTGAATTGCAGGGGAGGTAAAATGAATGTCAGTGTTTGCATGCAGGGAGAATACTTTATTTTTGCATGTTGCACACAGGTACTGACCAGTGTTACTGTTACACTGTTATTACACTTGTGCTGGAAACATCATCTCTCACCTGTAATACTGATTGCTACAAATTAAATTCACCTCCCCTGCAATTCAACATGGTTTTGCCCATGTCCTTAGTGTAAGTCATGAGAGTATAAATATCTGAATCTGGCCCTAAGTGTGTTCAGCCAGTGCATTATGCAAGTCAAAGTTATAAATCCTAACCATACAGCCTACAGAAGAAGGTCTTACTTAAATCCTAGTCATTCACTCACAATATATCATAAAAATATTAACTAACAATTCCTCCTGGCCAAGGCTTATTTATGTAGGGAGACCAGGATTGCAGTCCCATCATTCCCACTGTTAATCTGGCCATGTGTTTGGCCACCGGCAGATACATATTCAGCAGAACAACATGTTTTGTAGATTGTGTATAGTGTGACTGGTGGGCTATGGAGGACCATTTGGGGGGGTCACAGTTTCGTACATAATAGTCAATAAAAACCCATAATAAGAATTTTTCAGATAAGCTCATGTGAATATTGTGAATACATGTAAATATTTGAATATGTAAATCCCCTATAAATGCTGTCCACTTCATAATCCACTTACTGGCTTTTAGTGAAGAAGTGAAGTGAAAGCCGTGTCATATTCTGGAGCCAAGTAACAATTCGTAAAATGTTCTGGAATTTACAGTTTACACTAAGCTTCTCTGGGGTCCTCTTACATGTAGTGATACTGCTGGGTTGTGTCACTGTTTCTGGCTTCGGTGGCCATTTGTCACGGCATCCTTGGGGGTGTCGCTGAAATTTATGTGTTTATGTTTTGTCGCCATACCAACATAAACAGGTGCCCGGCGTAAACCTGCCCGTCAGCCAGCTGACATACTTCTTCTCCGCAATCTTCATCAGTGGGGTCATACATGAGGTCGGGCACGGAGTGGCAGCCGTCAGGTAATATGATCACCCTCTTTTCATGTGTCTATAGTCAGAAGTGCATGAATTGGGATGAACATTAATATTTCAGCATCCTGGCTGACCCTTACATACAGAGCATGAAATATTGATGCATGTTTTATACATGTGTGAGGGCTGGGGTTTCCATGACAGGCACATTGTACCCAAATAACAAAGGGAAAAGAGAAGATTATGGGATTTCTCATTGTTTTAATAACGTTTAATTTATTCACTTTATCCCTACCAGCTTTTCTAATAAATCTGATACCACTGCACTAGATTAGTAGTCAGATTAGGCTGTGTGGTTTTTGTTTACATTTTGGGTTTTAGGTATTAGTATCAGAAACAAATGGCCAGTGGTCAGATATGTGTCCATACTTCTGTATAAGGAACATATTCTGACTGATAATTGGAAATCTGGTTTATGAATGATCAATTCAATTTTTATTTCCTTTTAAATATTACCATTATCCTTAATGTTTTATTTCCTTTTAAATATTACCATTATCCTTAATGTTTTATTTCCTTTTAAATATTACCATTATCCTTAATGTTTTATTTCCTCAGGGAAACAGTGCGCTTTAATGGCTTTGGCATGTTCATGTTTGTGGTGTACCCTGGAGCCTTTGTGGATCTTTTTACAACTCACCTTCAGCTGGTTTCTCCTATTCAGCAGTTGCGGATATTTTGTGCAGGTAAATGAGCCTTGTCATTTATACCATGCATTCCATGCCCCGCTTTATAGTGTATATAACGCGTACAGGACAGTAACATTGTCGTCCTCAGACTAAAATAACCCTTTCATCCAGTGAAATTTGGTATGCAAAACATTTGCTGTAATGCCACGCGTCTCTTATATAGCCTGTAGAGTCTGTCTGGGAACTTTTCTTAATTACACAATGTGTTTAGAGTTTCGTACACTTGTTAGGCAAGCTGTGAGTAATAACAATTGTTTTAATGTGACACAGGGCCTGATCCATGTATATTTTATATATCTGTAAGGATGTACGGAGGATAACATGGCAAATTTACTTTACTTTACTAATTTCAGCACATAGGAGAACGGTTTACTACCTATGCTACGTTGCGCTGTATGGGCAGAATACTAGATTGTACTTAATGGCTTAGCCAAACCCTCACTGAGAAATTAACATACCTATGCACATCCACAATATATGCAGTGTGAGTGGGCCTTTATGGAACCCGGCATCAGGTAGTTGCACTCTGATGCAGAATTTCTTGTACTGAGCATGCACAAAGGTGACTTACACATATAGGACTGGATCCTGCACTCCCGGTCCAGGTTCTGTCTTATCTGCCCGGGTCACTTAAGGTTGAGGTATTGCAGCATAAGTGGTACTATTCATGGTAATTTCCACACAAGAGGGAGTGATGGGAGTTCACACACCTCTCCTGCACGTATGCACAGATCTGTGCGAGAACTGGATCCGGTCCATAGTGTACATAAGTAACATTATACAACCTATCTCACAACACTAGCCTTTGCATATGTGTTTATTTGTAAACAGCACTCAGCACTTATGGTGTGGAAGGTGCTGTGTGGGCTTTGAGCCTTCTATATTACGTCCCTGTGTTTGAACAAATAAATTATCTACTATATTTTTGTGATCTGAAAAATCGTAACATTTTATTTTATTCCAGATGCACTCATTACATGTTATTTCTGTTAAGTGGCAGTACCAGGTACATGTCATATTTTTATTTTGAAAGCAATATATATGAAGTGTGGGCAGTTTTACGATGAACAGCACCTGTGCATAGTTCCCCTCTGTAGAGAAATACTTCAGTCTTTCCAGCACATAAGATTGGGGCTGTCTATGTTACATCATTACATACATTCACTGTAACATAACAACCTGATGATGATTATCCTGCCCCAGCACCAGCATCAGCAGACTTCGGTCCTCCAAAGTTAGAATATTCTAAGTGAATATTTAACAGCCTAATATTATTTGCAAAAAATGTAAATGATATGCTAAATATTTTATTACTTTATAATACTCTGCTCTGTCAGTCATTTAATGCAACTACGTGACCATGTGCAGGCTTACTGTATTGTGTGATGTAAATAGAGGTTATGAATGAGTACTTCTCAGTGTAAATTTGTTTTAATGTATATATGAAATATTTTACACCCGCTTTAGCTGCAGTTTTATCATTCTTCTGCCGCGTAAAGCTTCTCCAGCTCCATGGACTTTTGCTTACGTGAGAGATGTGTATACAGCCAGGTGCATAAATATTGGGAATTGAGACCTTGGCACAATTCTCATTGGTCCCATAAAATGTAGGAGGCACATATAGAAACCATTGCAATTCCTATTATGTTCACCTGATTTAGATGTAAATACCCTCAAAGTAAAGCTGAAAGTCTGCAGGTAAAGCACATCTTGGGGCTGATCCAGAGTTGCACTTACACCTATTTTTAGGTGTAAGTGGAGCCTTGAGCAAAACCATATTGCAATGTGATTTTTAATGTTATTTCATGCAGTAAAAATACTTTGCTTTTGCACAAAAAACTCGCATTGCATAGCTTCATGTTTAATTGACAAATTAGGATGGAGCTAGGAAACATCTCTCTTCAACTCTGATTCTGTTTTCATAGTTTATATAATTTCCTCCCCTGCAGTTCAATGTTTGGTTTTGCCCAGGTCTACAGTTCCACCTGTTTTACACTTACTCGAGGATTGGAAATGCAGAACAGGGCAGTGGTGTACACAAGGGGAAAGTATGGAGATTGTGCATTGAGGGTGCGTTGAGTTGACTTTAAGCCATCCGTAAACTTTTTAACACAGTGGAATTGGAATGTTAGATTCAGTCATTAGTGTAGAAAGCTCATTTTCATAGAAAACACTAGTTGTTTGTAGTAGTTATTGTTATAATTTTACCAATAGTTGTGTCTAAGGGCTAAACAAATCAAAACACCCCCCCCACCCACCTGGTCTACCCAATGTCTCTTTTGTTACTGTCATTGGAAATGGATCCATCGACATCTCAGTCGCCCTGATGGCTAACCTGTGACACTCCAGATGCTGTCAAACTACAAGTCCCATCATGCTTTGCCAGCTCGTGCTAAAGGCTCAGCATTCCAAACTCCTGGCAATGTATGATGGGACTTGTAGTTTGACAGCATCTGGAGTGTCACAGGTTAGCCATCAGGGTCTCAGTGAATTACTTTCCAGCAATGCATGATCGTCCCACTAGATGGCAGTCTAAC
>JABWIB010007181.1:18866-29704 GCA_016617825.1 Platyplectrum ornatum
ACCCTTGAAAAATCTTACAATTGGAACAATTTATCTTATAGTGTATGCCCAGCTTAACAGTAACGCTGGTCAGTATCTGTGTGCAACATGCAACAATAAAGTACTCTCCCTGCATGCACACACTGACATTCATTTTACCTCCCCTGCAATTCAACATGGTTTTACCCACTCTTGAAAAATCTTTTGATTGGAACAATTTATCTTATAATGTATGGCCAGCTTAAGTGTGAGATGCTTGATGGATTGTAGATATAGAGAACTTGAAGCTGATTGATACAGTGAGTGGGTTTTAAAAGGTGACTTGTGGTTAGCCTGCAGTGCTTCAGTGACAGCCATCAGAGAGATTTGGCTGTTGACCTTGGACAATAAGTGGCCGATTCAATGTCTATTCACATGTTATTTTGCGTAAAGGAGCAAAATTTGAGCACATTGAGCCGCGTATTAAAAAACGCAATCTTTTTGTTCCGTAAGAGATGGGAAAATACGCATATCCGCATCACATTGAATCGGCCCCTAAATGACAAGTGATTAGAATGGAAAGGGCATTGATATGCAGGGTGGTGCCAGGAGCTGGCAGTGTCTGCTAGAGAAACCTTATCCGTCCCATCATGTAGAATCCTGCTTTGCTTTCTCATGTTCATTACATCACTTAAGTGTCATCAGATCAGGAGCTTGTGCTTTGTATATGATTTTAATATGTTAGACATTTATCTCCATGAAAGAACTTTGAATCGGATCCAAACTTATCCTGTGCTTGTATCTCAGTAGTAGGATGAATTGGATAAAGCGGTTAGCACTGCACATCATACACACTACTTCTATATGCATATAAGAATGCTATGTCCTGTCCAACCACCAGAATCACTTCCTATATGCAGCTCTGGACCCTGAGGCTTCAGATCTATTTGGGGCTTGTGATCATGCATGATCGCATGTGCACCTTTTCCAATGTCAGTAACACCCCCCAGTGTTACTGTTACACTGTTGTTACATTTGGGGAGGAAACATAATTTCTAATACTGTTTGCAACAGATGAAATTTACCTCCCCTGCCATTCATTATGGTTTTGCCCAGCTGTAACTTTCCTCTTTTATTTTCAAGTCTATAACCCATGGCGTTAAATTGTGACCATTTAATATACATTCTTAAACTTTTGCATGGGAACATATAGTCTCAGGTCATGTAAAGCATAGTGAATAGTATAATAGTATAGTAAATAGCTCCTTGCCTTGCTAGCATTACACATGAACAATTAAGTAGTATGTTCTTGGATTGAGTACATTACATTTTGGATAAGCTAAGCAGTTTTTCTCCTATGAGCTTTGCAGGAGACGGCGGATCATCCGGGTGCACTAATGTATGCACATAAGGGGAAGCCCTCATACATTTTTCATGCAGGACATTAAGCCGATGCAGTATTCAGACATGGCAGGGTGATTAGAGAGCATGCTCATATTTCTTACACACTCAGTGTATCTTTGTCCTTGTAATTCTTTACTGTATAAAAGCTTCAATACAACTTTGACCAGTGAAACCACTTCTCCGTAATGCTGTTCTTAGCCAGATACACTGCGGACTGCTCTGCCAATAATAACATTCATGCGGGTTGTTATGCCTGTGAAACACATTGCTATGTATGTTTGCCTGTCCGTGTACACATCACTTGTCCATGATAATGGACCAGATCCAGACTTAAAAAAATAAGTGAGGAAAGTAACACCTGGGTAAAATTATGTTGAATTGCAGGGGAGGTAAAATGAATGTTAGTGTTTGCATGCAGGGAGAATACTTTGCACATATACTCATACACATATACCGACCAGTGTTACTGTTACACTGACTTAGACTTGGGCTGGAAAATATCATCTCTCACCTCAACTGATGAGCTTTACCTCCCCTGCGGATCTACATGGTTGTGCCCAGGTGTAAGTTCACTTTCTTATATTCAAGTCTGGGCCTGGTCCAGCAATATATATGTACATCCATAACTACATATATATATATATATATATATATATATATATAAAACTACAGTTATCTAATAATGTCACTGTAATTCCAGAACATTAGAAGTAATAGATATCTACCACATGTAATGGAATTGTTATTAAATTGACATTCCACTTTGTGGTACACATACATCATAGAACAAGTTGGCCCCGATATGGATGCAGCCCAACAGTTAACACATAATAGTCATTCCTTTATTGAAATCATGAGAACCTCTCCTCCTCTATTTCTTATCAAACCTGTGACCTTCCAAAAGATACATAGACATTTAGAAGTTAGTTACATTTATGTGGGTATACTGTATAGTGTTTTTTTTTATCGGTTATTAATGAATTGTCATACCCTAAATGGTCTTTTCATTGGTTTGCTGGCTGTGTTGAAGAGTTACACAGAGCCTAAAGCAACGGCATAGGTCTCATGGGTTCCTCCTGCTTGTTCTCCTGCTTCTTGTCCTATAAACCTTCAAAATTGGATTATAAGTTAGTGCCTTCCCTCTTGCCATTCTGATGAGTGTTTATGTTTTGAGTACAAGGAACCCCTTGAGATGTATTTGCTGACTGCCTGGAACCTGCTCTCTGTGCTGCGGTTGCTGATTATTGAAGGGCCCATATTGATTACTATGCAGTGATATACTTACAGCGCTCTGTAATAGTCACATGCTTTTTAGTGCTACCTTGACGTCGTTCTCCTTCATATTCGGGCTAATTAGTTGATGGTTGTAGCATTAAATTTGGCTTATATTCAGTTAATGTACTAAATATTCATTGCACCATACAATGTACAAATATCTTGTAAAGTAATACTTAAAAAAATAGTATTTCATTTTTTAGTGCTTCACAATTTCAGTAAATATTAGAAAGAAAATGACTGGTGGGTAAGAGGTCCTCTGTACAAGCTTACACCTTATAGGATCGGGGATTGATACATAAGGGCTAGTGTCCTGTATGCTCTCAGTGCTCTGTATGATCCAGTCACCCAGTATGGAAAGAAAAAGTGCGCTAGGTTTGTGTTAATCATGTAACAGAAAAGTAACTGATATACAAAGTAGTTGTAGGATAGAAAAATGTCAAGAAGTAAGTTGAGGAACTTTGTAAACTTGTCTGAAGTGAGGAGTTCCAAGGAATTGCTTCAAAGAGCAAAGGGTAGTCATGACCGAGGAAGGTTATTCTATATATCTTGAGATGAGTGAGTATATGTATGAGGGTGCAGTGTTATTTTTGCTTGTAGGTTAGCAAAAGGATTCTGTATTTGGTTGCCTGTAATTTATATGCTGACCAGTGAATTAGTTCTACAAGAAAAATCTATTTTGGGTGTATGCAATGTAAGCTTCAGCCCTTACATACGATCATGACTGCCGCACCACCTTGCAGGACAGAAGACTAAGGTACTGTGTGCTGTCCCTCTGTATGGTGGCAGTAATCTCCACCCCATACGAGGGGAACTATTCATTAGGAATAATCAGCTGGTTCCGAGCCATAGTGCTTGGGGATATGGTATGCAGATGTAAATGGATTGTTCATGCACTACACTTCCACTATTGATCTGGATCTAGACTCTCTGCTGCGTTTACAACAGTGGCACAGGATCTGGAAAATGTAAACTAGTTATCCAAATAAATGTCATTTTAAAGATGAAATGATGTAATTAATAAAATCACAATTCATACAATGACTTAGCGTTAGTGTTTTGTCTACTTAGAAGCAGTTATTGGAGGTATAACAGATCCACTGCAATGACATTCTCTTGTCTGTACCATATCCAGGCATTATGACAGAAGTGTTTTTGACATCATTTGACATGTGGGCAGTTTGAGATCTGAGTATTTATGGGGTTTTTGGTTTCACTGTTCTCTGTAATTCGTTTGATTGAGGCAATTACAGGAATGTAGCGTATAAAATAAATACCCGATCCAGCATGGTTCTGTAGATGTGTGTACATTAAGTACGGCCAATGACATTGTTTTTTATTCTTATCCTTAGGATTCACCAGCAAGTGGACCAAGAGGTTTGTTTGTTCAGGACATTGTAACCCAAGTTCAGGACTGCCCAGTGCATAATGTGGAGGACTGGCATTCATGCCTAACGGACATAACCCTCAAACCTCAGATTGGCTACTGCATAAGCGCTTCATCTCTACAGCAATTACATTTCCCTAGCAGAGGTACAATGCAGCAAAACGTAGATCACATTACTTTATATCACTTTATAGCGCATGGTGATACTCGGTGGACCAATAATTGGCACACTATTTACTGGCACACACTGAAACAATGAGAGACATTTCATATAGATTTATTTTTGTACCCACCCTCTATTTCATTTTTACAGTTGAGGTTTTAGACATTCTCATGCCTTTCTCTTTTTTCTATTGTAAATATTGAAGATCTAGTCTTGTACAGTCAAATATTTTCGCATTTGCGTGCAAGTTTACTGATCTCTCCTATAGATTCTCTGTCATTGTCCTGTATGTGTGTGTTTTTCTTTTAGTGTACAAACGACTGGACGGTTCTGTAGAATGTTGCAGTAACAACAGTCTCTCTGATGTTTGCTTCTCATATAATGGGAATTGGAACAACCAGCAGGTAAACTTGTAGGTAGCACTTATGGTTTCTTAAGGCCTCTTTATGCACAACTAAAGCTGGCCATACACTATAAGATAAATTGTTCCATTTGAAAGATTTTTCAAGAGTGTGCAAAATCATGTTGAATTGCAGGGGAGATAAATTGAATTAGTTGCAATCAGTATTACAGGTGAGAGATGATGTTTCCAGCACAAGTCTAATAACAGTGTAACAGTAACGCTGGTCAGTATCTGTGTGCAACATGCAAAAATAAAGTATTCTCCCTGCATGCAAACACCAACATTCATTTTACACACCCCCCTGCAATTCAACATGGTTTTACCCACTCTTGAAAAATCTTTCAATTGGTACAATTTATCTTATAGTGTATGGCCAGCTCAAGATTTGACATCTCTTATTATTTGAGACATATGTGCCAGTGACCATGATGACATGTATTAAGTAAGATAGTGTTGGCTTAGGTCCAGGTACAGTATATTAGGTATGGTACATTGCCAAGATGAATTCTGTTTACTTGAAACCACTTACTGGTAGAAGCATAATATGCCTTAAATATATTTCACTTCTTGTTTCTGACATGTCTTGCCAACTATGTGTAGATAAATCAAAAATGTCTATTTATGCTCTGCTTGCAAATTCTCAGTGCTGTGGATCCCGAGATTCCTAACCAATATCGCCACAGTCTAATTCAATATATGCATATACAAAACTAACAGCTGTGCTCCTGCTAAAGAGAAGGAGACTGCAATGGTGCAGTAAGTCCAAACCAACAATCCTAGTCGTGAACGAATCACACTTGGTACGTGTTAGTCCAAAAGCAATGCCTGGCCAGGGTATAATGATATTGCTTTCATCATTCAGTAGTTAAAGAGTAATAAAACTAATACAAAATAGTCATCTCTCTAATACCAATAGACTGGAGTTTGTTGTGAGTGGCCATAACCTGTATGGATCATAGAAGCCATGAGTAGGTCTATAGTATTGTACATGCCATCACTTTCAATGAAGTAGAAAATGACATGCGTTCTCTGTTGATAGTATGCTTGTCTACCTGCAAGAAAAGCAATTCAATCAAGCATGGAATGTCACACTAATAATGACTGCCAGAAATCTGCTGCTACCAGTATCTGCGCCATCCCATCGATAGAAAACCAGAGTCGCCTGATAAGAGTCAAGCACCCTCCTGAAATAGACATGTTGTTTATAGGTTATCCTGTCGATCTAGAATATGGAGGTAAGGAACTAAATAAATGAACTCAGAAGTTACTTATGGAATGTTGCTGGTAAAATACTGTATATACTCAAATATAAGCCGACCCGAATATAAGCCGAGGAACCTTATTTCACCTCAAGAAAACTGGGATAACTTATTGACATTATACAGGACAATGACTCGAGTATAAGCCGAGGGGGGCACTTTCAGCACAAAAAAGTGCTAAAAAACTAGGCTTATACTCGAGTATATACAGTACTTGCAATTCATTTAAAAGGAAGTGTATTTTATGTAATCATAGCCTTTGTTGTCTTAGCTATGTTTATATAGGTTAAATCCATACCAGCCTTTAAACGCCATCCGATCCTTCACAATGTTATGAAAACTAATTACTATGAGTGGTAAAATGCAACTTAATACCCGCGAAACAAAAGGTAGAGACTCCAATCCTGCAAAATTGAGTTTCAACGCTGAAAAATCTATTTCCACGCAAATTTCCACTTGACTTAAATGAAATGGTCCTAGTTACAGCAAGACGCCAGTCTAATGGTGTCACTGAAACCAGGGAGTGCATTCTATTTAATACATTTCTCAGACAAAGGAGATGATGATGCATTCTCTTCTGGGCTTCCACATTGGTCAGGTGGCCTCTGTCCTCTGATGGATTGAACATGTTCTCCAAACATGCTATCCCTGTTCCGATTGCAGTGTAGACCCGGGAATGTGTATGAAATTTCCAGGTCTACACTGCTCACTGTACCCTGGTAGTGCATCACAGTATGGGAACTGTAATTGGCCTTTTATTGCCCTTGGCAACAATCACGTGTTACACAACCAATCAAGTCTGCAGAGAACTACCCAGGTTTTATGTCACTTTTCAGACTGACGGTGACCTGGGAAGTAGCCGGGAATAAGCCAGGTCCACCGTTCAGATTGCCAGAAAAACACGGGTATTTCAGGAAACCTGGGAATTCAGATAAGATAACCTATTGAAATGACTTGTCTTTGTTTTGCCAGTGAACCTCAGCAGTTTTATTCCACGATACAAGTTCTTCAGCATTGACCTTCCTGTGATAATAGAGACTTTCTGCAAGTATCCTTTACACATATAAGTAAGTAGCTGAGACTACATGTCTACAACAGAATCTTTTATTTTCCATTATTTCCAGTCATGGTGTGGAGTAGACTGATGTACCATACTATGATACTCTAACCTGGCAGATGTCTTGTATCTCTTTCCAGTTGGGTCTCTCTGCAACGTAAGCCAGGCATTGCATATGCGTCTATATGTCTTTATAGAAATGTTAAGGTCGGTCCAAAATATTCATTATTAGCATAAATCATTTGTCTAATAAATGGTTTAAATATATTTAGTTACATTTATTCAACTAGACATTAAGCTTATTGAAGAGTGAAATAATATTTCATCTCCGAACCAAAGGGCAAGCTAAATGTAAACTACAGGTATCTAGTAATCACATCCAGTAATAAGGTTATTTATTTTTTTTTATATTTTTTTTATTGGAGATATAAACATCAAAATAGAAAACAAGATATAGGCATCGGTACAAGGAACGTATAACAAGAGAAGCCTAAAGGCACATTAATAGTACGGCAATACAACTGTCCTTGGGAGAGGGGGGCGGGGGAGATGACAGTAATACAGTTTTACAGCCAGCAAAGGAGCCAAAGAGCAACATGCAGATAGGTAGGGGGCAATCGGTGTGAGTGGAATAAGGGAAAATCAAAAGGGACAAGAGCCCAAAAGTAACTCGTGTTGGTACCAAGTGGTAAGTTGGAAACATTGCGTGAGGAGGTCAATGGTGGCGGAGGGTAGACTTTGGACATAGGGCAACCAAGTGGCAAAAAACTTCTCCGCACGTTGCTCTTTGTTAACAGTGGATTCCACCCTGTCCATTTGATACAGAAAGGCTAAACGGGACCAGTAATAAGGTTTAAACACCCAGATCCAGAGTTTGTGTTAAGGCAAAATAGGTGCAAGAGTAGAGGCAAGTATAAACTGGGAAAACAGAATTAGAATTGAATGATTATGTTTTCTAGTTCAACCCTAATTTACATATTAAACATAAAGCTGTGCAGCTTGTTCTACAAAAGCAAATCATTCTCTCAGCATGCAATAAAATAATATTCAAATGTATCCGTCACACTGCAACATGGATTTGCTCAGGTCTAAACTTGCAACCTGCACCCTAGACCTGTCCTTTAATAAAGCTTGACCCCCCCCTGACCACTTATTTTTAATGATTTTTTAGTGATGATATTATTAAGACAATTGTTCTCCATTACCAGCCGCTGTGTATCCATTGCAATGTGCTTTAACTGTTTACATTGGTTAAATTTATTTATTATCTGTTGCTGATCAGTCAGCTGACCAAAGTGACCCACCGTCTACCACATAGACCTTATAATTCATCATAAGGTCTATGTGGTAATAGAATAAAAGGCTTTAAGGTCACAGAATAAGACAACAACAAAGAACAAACTAGTTTCAGTTTACATAGAAGAAATTGTGACACATATTAAAGACAATCTAGTTCATATGGGTTATACTATGTCCCAGCTACTGACATAACAAATAGCCAGGTACATAACTAAGTAGGCACAATTCAATTGAATGATACGATTATGTAGTTGGTGTGGTTTGGGGCTAATAGTTTTATGCCTTACACTACATGATAAATAGGACTATCTGCCACAGTCATGGCAGGCAGTTGATTATTGACATAGGACCAGATTTGGACTTTAGGCACCTTTTTCTTTCAACTTACTCAAGAGTGGGCAAAACCATGTTGAATTGCATTTCATTAGTTGCAATCAGTATTATAGTTGAGAGATGATTCCAGCACAAGTTAATAACAGTGTAACAGTAACGCTGGTCAGTATCTGTGTGCAACATGCAACAATAAAGTATTCTCCCTGCATGCAAACACTGACATTCATTTTACTCCCCCCCCCCCTGTAATTCATCATGGTTTTACCCACTCGTGAGTCAGTAGTGCGTAAAGTATGAATCTGGACCACAGTGTATATGCAGCATTAGTTTGTAAATCCTTCATTATTAATATATTCTGTTGTATTTCCTGCACAGAAGGTTTACTATTATTTTCATTTGTTCTATGGGTATTTATAAATCTGGTTTATTTTGCTTGGGTGATATTTATACCTACACAATGCCTGGGGAGTTTTCTGGAAACAATGAAATGCAGTTATTTTAAGTTACCCAACTCATTTTTTACAATATAAAGCATAAGCTGTTCCTGTGTTGTAGACGTTTGGTTTTGTCCTTTGCCTATTATTTAGTGTTTTCCTGAACGGCTTCCAGATATGTGATTTCTCTGTCTGGAGCCCTGGCAGTAATCAATGCTGTACCTTGCTTTGCGCTGGATGGACAATGGATACTGAACTCTTTCATTGAGGCCACGCTCAGCTCTGTTATAGTGGAGAAGGAGAATCGAGAGCTTTTGGGGTTTTTCATCCTCCTAGCAGGCAGCGTTCTACTAACAGCCAACGTGGCCCTGGGGCTCTGGATGGTGACGGCGCGATAGTCCATACCTCCATATATGCTGCTGGTTTCATAAACTGTCAGCGATGAATAATGCTGGCCATACACTTATAGGGGTGCAATGGCGCTCCCCCTGTCCCACATCGCATCGCCGAGTCTTACCTGCTGCAAGCAAGATTCAGGTTCAGGTACATTCAGCACATGCCATGTATCTGCAACAAGGTGTATGGCCAGCATTACTCTATTTGCGTAAATTATGCACTATTCCTGTTTTGTTTGTTTGTTTATTTTTAAATCTAAATTAATATGACCAAAATAATGAAACCCCAGTACTCCTCATTGAAGATTACTGTTCTGTTACTTGAGACGTGTAAACCTTATGTGTTGGTTTTGGTAGATCCACGTTCGTTTATTTGGGATTTAATTAAAAAAAACAAAGAAAACCTATTACTATCATGTCGTTTGGAACTCATTTAATATGGAATACAAAAACGCCTAGAAGACATAAGTGCACAAAGCACTGACTGTGTGCCACAATGCGAGCTCTGAAATATACACACACACACACACACACACACTAGCATTTTGTATGCAGCTTCTCCTGTGATAAATCTTGGGCTTAAATTTTGGACTTTTGACAATCAGTTTAGCTAAAAAAAAATTAGCAAAAACTATGGATATTTGGACATTTTGGGGTATATTTACTAAGCAGTGAGATTGAAAAGTGGGGAAGTTGTCCATAGCAACCAATCAGATTTGCGTTCACATTCTCCAGAGTGTAAAATGAAACTGGAGAGCTCTGATTGGTCCCTACTTTGCAATCTCACTGTTTAGTAAATATACCCCTTTATATTTCACCCCCCCCCCATTTTGATAGGAGCTGAGCTTGAACTTAAACGATATCAGGAGTGTCACTATGCATCTCAGCAACCCCAGAAAACTATGGTCATTTCGATTATTTTTACATGTCACCCACTACCCACCCCACCTTTAGGGATTTCTTATGCCCACAGTGTTTTATGCCAGATTTTAACTGTGCCAGGTGTGGTGTAAATTGCTCCAAGCTGGAACACTGGATTATACTGGAAACTAGATTATAGCTTTAGTGTTTGGCATTAAAATCCCGGTTTATTTTCCTCTCAATGTGGACAGTCAGATTTAGTTTTCTTTGATGAAATGTTAAAAGCTTTATTTTCTTTTATAGTTTTATGTATAAACATTTGTTCAGGCTGGGTTAAAGCCAGAGAATAGAAATTCTTTTAAAGAATAAACTTTATTTTACTTTTTAAACACAGAGTATACGACCACATCTGTCTGAGATAATGAGATAGACACACTGGACAGAATGCTTGTTTTCAGTTAGCAGTGAGTGGAAAGTGTGTACACATATGGCGTTCTGTGGGTGTGTGTGCACATATGGCGTTCTGTGGGTGTGTGTGCACATATGGCGTTCTGTGGGTGTGTGTGCACATATGGCGTTCTGCGGGTGTGTGCGCTCATATGGCGTTCTG
>JABWIB010007183.1:6475-21741 GCA_016617825.1 Platyplectrum ornatum
ACACTGCTCATTCATCTTTCTTTGCAGTTCTGCAACTTTTCTCTTCTCACAGCTTTTCCCGCCTCGGCAAGTCCCACACACCAACACACCACTTCCTGTNTGTAGTTTCCTCTCCAAAGCCCTGAAGCATGCTGGGAACTGTAGTTTGTCACTGTAAAGTCCATCAACATGGCTTCCAGCAGTCTCAGCATAATTTAAAGAGATATTACACTTTAGTGGACTATCACATATATATATATATATATATATATATATATATATATATATATATATAATCACAATTATTATTGCATACACTTTAATTCAACTCTAAACCAAGTTAACCATTGTAAATTACAGTTGCAAACATATTGCACAATATTGTCAGTTAGAGACATTGCACAATATGATTGGAAAAGGTCCACTCCACTTCCTGCCACGTATGGGCATACATAAGAAGGCTCGAAAAGACTACCAAAGATAGACTTGTTTTGTCTATCTTGAAAATTAGATAAAGATAATTTGGGGAGGTTGCATAATTTTACATAATGTTACTGTGGACTATAACCTCTTGTATCGCCCGTATTACCTTTTCCAATTCGTATATATTAATGCATTTTATTGTGGATATCCTAGCAGTCATGCCAAACCACGTGTAAGGACGGCTTTTCGCAGGTGCACTCTGCCTTGGTAAACCAGTTGTATGCACAGGTTCACTGCTACAAACGTCAGATCATATAGACAGGTTCACTTCTCCCCACGTGTAAACAGGTGACTCTCTGCGGCTAATGGCATAAGGAGCTCGGGTAGCATGTCTTTGCAGCTTCCAACCAGCAGGTTCACGATGGAATCACAAAACGTCTTTAAGTTTGTTGGAGTCAAAACGGTTTGATAAAGTCCACCAGTATAGATTGATAATATAAAATCCTCTTTTAGAGATAAAAAGATCAAAAGTTCAGGTGATGAGAGCAAAGATCTCCGTTGTGATGAGCGATAAGCAGGGCGACGCGTTGATTTTGTATTGATGTGTGTGAAGGGATCTTTATAAAGAGTGTCAACTTTTTGGATCTAAATCTCTATGTGGAAGGGGGTAGATTGTTAACTCAAAATTATGTTAAAGAGACTGACACGAATTCGTATATTCCGAAAAATAGCAACCATTATGAAACATGGTTGAGAAATATACCTAAGGGTCAGTTTTTACGGATAAAAAGAAATTGCACCAACGACGAGATTAGTAGAAAACATCTACAAAAGAAAATGTCACAATTTTTGGAAAAGGGGTATTCAAAATTAGAACTGGAGAATACATTGGAGGAGGTATCAAAGGTAGACAGGGACTCGCTATTAGTATCCCAAAGAAGGCAGAGTAGAGAGACTAAAGAAATACCTTTCATCACAAATTATAGCTCAGATCACAAGAGAATTGAGGGTATTATCCATAAGCATTGGAACCTTCTTAAGGAGGACCCAGACTTGGGGGAATGGATAGGTGACAAACCCCGTTTTATATATAGAAAGTCTAAAAACCTCAAAGATAATCTGGTGAGATCCACGTACCAGGAACAGACAAAAGAACCGGGTATAAAGAGCACAGGGTTCTGTAGGTGTGGAACCTGCCCCCTGTGTAAAGTGAGCCCCAGTCCATCTACAGGGAGCAAGATCATGGGTTATACATCACATAGCACAGGTGTGAATTACACTATAGATCAGTTCATTACGTGTGGGTCTAAAAACTGCGTATATCTAATACAATGTGCATGTGGGAAACAATATGTGGGTAGGACCTCCAGACCACTTAAAACACGTTGGTCCGAACACATTCGTAATATTAAAAAAGGTCTTCAAACACACGCTTTATCCGAACATTTTCGTATACATCATAATATGAACCCTTCGGCTATAACCCATTTTTGTGGTATTAAACAAATAAAATGTGATTGGAAAAAGAATGATCCTAAATCATCCCTGGCGAAATTAGAAATGAGAGTCATATTTGAAATGGACACCTTGACACCAAATGGGTTGAATCACGACTTTGAGTTAAAATGGTTTTTATAAATTTATATATATTTTTTTTACACAGGAAAGTTGTAGAGGGATACTAATATGTCTTTTCTTATACCTACAGTCATACCACCCCGGTCACGCCCAAATCCATCCGAACTTGGAAGCTAAGCGGGGCTGGGCCCGGCCAGTACTTGGATGGGAGACCTCCAGGGAATACCGGGTACCGTAAGTTCGTAGTTCAGACATATCCATCCACCTACATACTCATCATATAATTTTTAATATATTTTCTTTTGGTTATACACATTTGTTACACGTTTTCACTCATACACCTCTTATTCACATAGTTTTAGTTTACACCTCCTCACTCATTTACATTTGCATTTCACTCAGTATGCAGGAACACTACTCTTAAGTACCAGCACGGATATTGTAGTTTTACATATATTTATATATTTATTGTTAAATTTTAGATATTTAGTTTTCACACCGTATCCATCACCTCATATACACTTACTTTAGGAAAATGTCACCAACATTATAACCACTCGGTAGTAGGATATTCCGATACCCAACACTTTCCCTGGTCAGGTCACCTTTTCCAGTCATAAACCATTCCCATGAGTCTTTTTTTTTTTTTTTTTTTGTATTTTTTTCTGGTACTTTTATACTTAGTTGGTAGGTACATATATACATAATATATATTTCGGTTTATATCAATTGCCCAATCACCCAATACCCAATACCCAATCACATAGATTACTGGTGCCGCCTATTATTAATATCCGTAATATCGTAGATTGTATCCTATAAGAGAACGAACAGTCCCCATGTCTAATTATCTACTTATATTACTCATATGGATTAATTATGTTTTATTTTTAAAGAAATCACATATGTTTTATTTTTAAAGATTTTATGTATATGTTAATATATATATTTATTTATGTATAAATTATGTATACATTTATTGTACCCCTCCTTGTAATATACTAATTAATATAGTAATGTATCCTCGTTGGTTACATAGTGTAATTAAGCTACATATGTGTGCATTGGAAGAATGAGACATGATACTAATGCATAGATAGGGAATATTCTTCTTTAATAATTTCTTTTGTATGCATATATATATATAGGATGTTACTTATGATACCCACCATTGTTCGGGATCGCTTTGTCATTTTTATGTAATGAAATGATGCATGCTAGGGATAGTAATAGGTGCCATAAGGGGTTAACCGTTCTAGGTACGCCCCTCTACAATTGTTGCCGTTCATCTGACAGAGGACCAAAACACAGCGAGAAGTGCAGATCAGAGGAGGAGATCTCGCGAGGACGATCGGAATACGGAGAGCAGCCGACAACGTCAATACAAGCGCGGGCGTACATGGACGCAGATGGATGACGTCAGCAGGACTAGTACACATGGACTATATAAGCACGGATTGTATAGGCTACGGTTATGGCTCTGAAGAAGGGCGGAGCCCGAAACGCGTCAACCCCGTAGCTCGAGCCCCTACCACAGCCTGGTACGTGCACCTTCCCCTCTGATAGTTTCCATCGCTCCACCCGGGTTATTTGTGCCTTCGGCAGGCTGTGCCGTTCCCATTGATTTCCATCTGCTGGGTATGGGCCATTTTTTATAGTTTTATATGCTTTTACTACTATTGTTTCTAATATGGATTTTTTGTGATATATCTTATGTTTATTTATTGGATTAAAATTTATGGTTATTTTATGGATTTGATTGCAGAATTCAGTTTCTAATACCATCTTTTTGTTGTTTTTATCTTTTCATGTTGGCACCATTCATGAGAATATGACATCAGGTTTAGGCTTACTATGCATTTATGAATATATGGCATAAGGACTGTCTATCAGTATAGCCTGTGTGTGCATCATTTCATTTCTCAAGAGANAGGCAGCGCTTGCAGGGCCCACACTTTCTGTTTTCTTTTATTGCTGTGGCTGCCACTAATCTTATGCAGGTTGGCGATCCTTTCATTGCCCTCCTGGCTTTTAAAGTTTCTGGGAAAGGTGCTTTGAATATTGCTCTCCTTCTTTCTGATGTCAAATGTCTTGTTCCTAGCGAGATACAATGTCCAAGGAATTTAACCTTTTCCTGTGCATACTGTAACTTATGTTGGGTGACTCTGCAATCTTCTTCTGCAAGAAACACCAAGAAGGATATACTGGTGTATTTACTAAACAGTGAGATTGCAGTGAGATTGAAAAGCAGGGATGTTGCCCATAGCAACCAATCAGATTCAAGATCACATTCTCCAGAGTGTAAAATGAAACTGAGAGCATGAATCTGATTTGTTGCCATGGGCAACTTCCACACTTTTCAATCTAACTGCAATCTCACTACTTAGTAAATATACCCCATAGTTTCTTCTTCGCATTTCTGTTTTGTGGTAGTAGCAATTACTAGATTATCTTCGTATTGCCATAATTGTGTGTCTTGAGGACACTTTGGACTCCATCTTCTTAGTACACTGGACATAGCTTCTGCAAACTCCAAAGGACTAGTTACTCGTCCTTGTTGCAACCTTGTCCAGCATTACTGTTGGCTGCCATACGTGAAAGCAAGTAAACACTGTGAATCTTCAGTTATTGGTACTGAGACATATGCATTGGCTAGATAAATCACTGTAAACCATTTTGGATCTGCATTTATGCCATTTAGTAGAGTGTGTGGGTTAGGAACCAGAGGAGTAGGCACCACACGTCTCTTGTTAATCTCTGTCAGATTATGTATCATCCTATATACAGGTGTTGTTTCTATTCCAGCTATTGGTTTCTTCTTCACTGGAAATAGGGGTGTATTGTAAGGTGATTTGCACCGCCTTATGATCCCAGTAGTTTCCATCTTCATCATTAGCACTCCCAGTGCTTGAGTATGCTCTTGGATAAGAGTATATTGTTGTATAGGAACTGGCACCATATTTGGCTTGTAAGTCAATTAGCAGTTATTTGCTGATAAGTCAATCAGAAGTTATTTGCTGATAGTAATGCAACTTCATATTTAGTGAGTATGGCTGTACTGAGATGTTACGTAGATTCTTATTTTAGTATTTCAATTACCTCATGTGGAACTTAAATTGTGAGAGGGTGTTTTAGTACTACATAAGTATTCTCTTCTTGAAGGATTGCTGCTGCTGCCACTGTTCGTATGCAGGTTGGCGATCCTTTCTTTACTCCATCTAGAGTGGTGGAATAATATGCAATAGGCTTTTGTTTCCCACCATGTTTTTGTGTAAGAACTCCAATGCATGTCCTTCCTGTTCATGACAGAACAGTGTAAAGGGTTTGTTGCAGTTCAGAGGAGTCAATGCAATACTCAACCTTGTCCAGCAATACTGTTGCCGTCATGCGTGAAAGCAAGTAACAACTGTGAATCTTCAGTTATTGGTACTGACAAATATGCATTGGCTAGATCAATCACTGTAAAATATTTTGCATCTGGATTTATGCCATTTAGTAGAGTGTGCGGGTTAGGAACCAGAGGAGTAGGTACTACCAGTCTCTTGTTAATCTCTCTCAGATCATGTATCATCCTATAAACAGGTGTTGTTTTCATTCCAGCTATTGGTTTCTTCTTCACTGGAAATATGGGTGTATTGTAAGGTGATTTGCACCTCCTTATGATCCCAGTAGTTTCCATCTTCTCCACTAGCACTCCCAAAGCTTGTGTTTGCTCTTGGATGAGAGTATATTGTTGTATAGGAACTGGCACCATATTTGGCTTGATAGTCAATTGCACTGGCTGGACATTTAGTAATCCTACATTCTCTTTTCCTTTCACCCAGACTTTGTCTGGTACTACTAAGTGTTCCCACGATTCCAACATCTTTTTTTAGACCCTTGTTTTCCCTGAATCTCTAAACAGTTATGAGCCATGAGTAAACTGTTGTCAGTGTTATGTGATTTTTAATTAGATTCACACCCGTATGTCACACTCTTATTCATGTAAATTACATGTAAACATTAGTACAAAGGATTATTGTAGAGAGTGTGAGAAAGACCTGAAACCATTGCTCTTGTATTACAAAATAGCAATAAATGAAGATACTAGTTATCTTAGACAAACATGAGTATGAAAATAGAAACATTTAATAGAAAATAGAAGTATGACAATAAAAAATGAAAACAAATGAAACCAACATACCTAAGTACCGAGACCACATATTAAAATTAACCCCTGCACATTACAACAATATCAAGGAAAATTGGATAATGAAAGACGATAAAACTTTAACAATCAAAAATCTGAATGTCTCATTTTCTCATAACATGCTTTACTTAATATGAAATTTTATATAAACGAATGACAGAAATAAAGAATGATCATTTGTAATAACTCATATGAGTATGCAGGCATTAGGATCACTAATAAAGTCAGTTCCACCACATCTAAAATGTAAGTAACAATACATGTAAAAAGTTTTAATACAAATAACAAAATACCAGTGATTCCAACATTTGCCTATACATACTGGAATTTTTTAATTCTGGCAGTACAAACAGATCAGAAACTTTCCTTTTCATTTATATATTTTTACAATTGACTATCATTACAATATCATTTTGACTTTAAAACAAACCTTATTTTAGAAAAATTATGTAACTTGTATAGGAGGATGAATTTTTCCTTTCAGTCTCATTGCCTATACATATCCGTTTTATTGTTTCAAATGCAGATTTATTCCTGCTCACAGAACTTCAATGAGGGTGTATGTATTCCCACTGCTTTGTGTGCTCATTCACTGCATTACAACTCTAGAGGGACGATTCAGAGTCTGATAGTAAAGGCAAAATAGGTGAAAGTGTAGACCTGATCAAAAAGCCAATCATGCACTTGGAGGGAAGGCACGTTTTCAATGAGATAACATAATTAGACATAAGAGATAAAGATTCCTGATCAGATTCTAGAGAATCTGATCGATTGGTATCATCTCCCCTTGTCTTCCCTCATTTTTACCGTCAGATTCATCTTTTACTGGCAGTAAAGTTGTTGGGTTTAGCACTGTACATCTTTTAATAGTAACATTACTTGCTGATAGTAATGCAACTTCATATTTAGTGAGTCTGGCTGTACTGAGATGTTTCGTATATGCTTATTGTAGTATTTCAGTTACTGCATGCGGAACTTGAATTGTGAGAGGGTGGTCTCGTACGATCAGTACTCTTTTCTTTAAGCATTGCTGTGGCTGCCACTAATCTTATGCAGGTTGGCGATCCTTTCATTGCCCTTCTGGCTTTTAACGTTTCTGGGAATATTGCTCTCCTTCTTTCTGATGTCAAATGTTTTGTTCCTAGCGAGATACAATGTCCGAGGGATTTAACCTTTTCCTGTGCATACTGTAACTTATGTTGGGTGACTCTGCAATCTTCTTCTGCAAGAAACACCAAGAGGGATATAGGGGTGTATTTACTAAACGGTGAGATTGCAGTGAGATTGAAAAGCAGGGATGTTGCCCCTAGCAACCAATCACATTCAAGATCACATTCTCCAGAGTGTAAAATGAAACTGAGAGCATGAATCTGATTGGTTGCCATGGGCAACTTCCCCACTTTTCAATCTAACTGCAATCTCACCACTTAGTAAATATACCCCATAGTTTCTTCTTCGCATTTCTGTTTTATGGTAGTAGCAATTATTAGATCATCTATGTATTGCCATAATTGTGTGTCTTGAGGATACTTTGGACTCCATCTTCCTAGTACACTGGGCATAGCTTCTGCAAACTCCAAAGGACTAGTTACTCCTCCTTGTGGCAACCTTGTCCAGCATTACTGTTGGCTGCCATACGTGAAAGCAAGTAAAAACTGTGAATCTTCAGTTATTGGTACTGAGAAATATGCATTGGCTAGATAAATCACTGTAAACCATTTTGGATCTGCATTTATACCATTTAGTAGAGTGTGTGGGTTAGGAACCAGAGGAGTAGGTACCACCCGTCTCTTGTTAATCTCTGTCAGATCATGTATCATCCTATATACAGGCGTTGTTTTCATTCCAGCTATTGGTTTCTTCTTCACTGGAAATAGGGGTTTATTGTAAGGTGATTTGCACCGCCTTATGGTCCCAGTAGTTTCCATCTTCTTCACTAGCACTCCCAGTGCTTGAGCTTGCTCTTGGCTGAGAGTATATTGTTGTAAAGGAACTGGCACCGTATTTGGCTTGTAATTCATTTAGCAGTTATTTGCTGATAAGTCAATCAGCAGTTATTTACTGATAGTAATGCAACTTCATATTTAGTGAGTATGGCTGTACTGAGATGTTACGTAGATGCTTATTGTAGTATTTTAGTTACCTCATGTGGAACTTGAATTGTGAGAGGGTAGTCTAGTACTACATCAGTACTCTTTTCTTTAAGGATTGCTGCTGCCACTGATCATATGCAGGTTGGCGATCCTTTCATTACTCCATCTAGAGTGGTGGAATAATATGCAATATGCTTTTGTTTCCCTCCATGTTTCTGTGTAAGAGCCCCAATGCATGTCCTTTCTGTTCATGACAGAAGAGTGTAAAGGGTTTGTTGCAGTTCAGAGGAGTCAATGCAGGTGTAACACATACAGCTTCCTTTATATTCTGTACAGCTTCTTTTTGTGCTGCAGTGCTCTCAGATGATTGAATTGCTGTCTATTTGTTAGCATTGTAATGTGGTTGCATGAGTGATGAAGCACCCAGTATCCAGTCTCAGACATAGGATGTTAGGCCAAGGAATGCCCTCCTGGCTTTTAACGTTTCTGGGAAAGGTGCTTCCAATATTGCTCTCTTTCTTTTTGCTGTCAAATGTCTTGTTCCTTGTGAGATACAATGTCCAAGGAATATTCCTTCTCCTGTGCATACTGTAACTTATGTTGAGTGAATCTTCTTCTGCAAGAAACACTAACAGGGATATAGTCTCTTCTTCACATTTCTGTTTTGTGGTAGTAGCAATTACTGGATCATCTACGTATTGCCATAATTGTGTGTCTTGAGGATACTTTGGACTCCATCTTCTTAGTACACTGGACATAGCTTCTGCGAACTCCAAAGGACTAGTTGCTCCTCCTTGTGACAACCTTCTCCAGCAATACTGTTGGCTGTCATGCGTGAAAGCAAGTAACAACTGTGAATCTTCAGTTATTGGTACTGAGAAATATGCATTGGCTAGATCAATCACTGTAAAACATTTTGCATCTGGATTTATGCCATTTAGTAGAGTGTGTGGGTTAGGAACCAGAGGAGAAGGTACCAAACTAATGCTAACTACATCCTAAGATATTGGTCAGCACTGCAATGTCCCTTATACTAGAACCACAACCTTACAGTTTTTTTTAAGTCTTTAATATTCCAAGGACTCACAAGTACATAGATATATTATTAATTAGAACAGTATTAAGTATGTTGCCAATATCAACCAGATAACCAGATTCAAGCTCTCAGTTTAATTTAACATACAGGAGAATGTGAGCTTGAATATGATTGGTTGCTATGGACAACATCCCCAATTTTCAATCTCCCTGTTTAGTAGAGAGACTGTCTCTGCCACACTCTCTCGTGGTGAACTCTCCTTCTCCCACACCCCCAGTCCCAGAGATTGTACTGGTGTTGGTGTTGGCAGCTTACTTTCCCATTCCTGCACCTTCAGCATCACCCCCTTTCCTATTCCTTTTTTGAAGCTCACTTTATTTTCCTCTATCACCCCATTAACCTCTGAGTTACTGTCATCTACCACCCCTCGAGTCCATTTGGCAGTATCATTTATTCTTTTCAAATTGATTAGTCAATGTCAATAAGGCAATAATGTTACTTATACAGATGATTAGACATGTAAGTGTTCTTGGAACGATTTTCATTAATAATGAAAGGAGATAAAATTTTAACAATCAAAAATCTGAATGTCTCATTTTCTCATAACATGCTTTACTTAAAATGAAATTTTATATAAACAAATGACAGAAATAAAGAATGAGAATTTGTAATAACTCATATGAGTATGTAGGCATTAGGGCCATTAACAAATGTTACATAGATTGACATATGACATTGGAAATGTTCAAAGCATTGAACAGGAAGAATTTGAAAAACAACAGGTTCAATAAATATTTTAAGAATAGACATCAATTTGTTAAATTATCAATTTCCTTGATCAATTTTTGCTAAAACACCTACTACATTCTGAGCCTTTATATATTGTTTCTCACGTGTGTGAATCCTTAGATTTTTTACAAGGCTATACCTTGAGGTAAAACACTTGCTACACTTCGCATTTAAATGGTTTTACTCCTGAATGAATCCTCTTATGTTCTACAAGGTTGGAATTATTGGTAAAACATTTGCTACATTCAGAGCACTGAAATGGTTTCCCTCCTGGGTGAATCCACTGATGACTTACAAGACGAGAATTATGGGTAAAACTCATTCCACATTCAGAGCATTTAAATGGTTTCTCTTTTTCTGTGATGGCTTAGAAAATGAGACTTAGGTGTATATTTACTAAGCAGGGAGATTGCAGTGAAATTCGAATTTGGGGAAGTTGCCCATGGCAACCAATCAGATTTGAGTTCACATTCTCCAGAGTGTAAAATGAAACTGAGAGCTCAAATCTGATTGGTTGCCATGGGCAACTTCCCCAAATTCGAATTTCACTGCAATCTCCCTGCTTAGTAAATATACCCCATAGTGGTAAAACTCCTGCCACATTCAGAGCATTTCATTGTTTCTCTCCCGTGTGATTCCTTTGATGCAATATAAGATGATGTTTTACAGTAAAACATTTGTCACATTCAGAGCATTTAAATGGTTTCTCTCCTGTATGAATCCTTTGATGGGTTTTAAGAGTCTGCTTCATGGTAAAACACTTGTCACATTCAGAGCATTTAAATGGTTTCTCTCCTGTGTGAATCCTTTGATGTCTTTCAAGATGGCTCTTTTGATTAAAACACTTGTCACATTCAGAACATCTAAATGATTTCTCTCCTGTGTGAATCCTTTGATGGGAGTCAAGAGTATGCTTCATGGTAAAACACTTGCCACATTCAGAACATTTAAATGGTTTCTCTCCTGTATGAGTCCTTTGATGTTCTTTAAGACTGATCTTTTGATTAAAACACTTGCCACATTCAGAACATTTAAATGATTTCTCTCCTGTGTGAATCCATTGATGTTTTTTAAGATTGCTCTTTTGATTAAAACACTTGTCACATTCAGAACATTTAAATTGTTTCTCTCCTGTATGAATCCTCTGATGTCTGATCAGCTTTGACTTACATGTAAAACACTTGTCACATTCAGAGCATGGATAGGGTTTATCTTCTCTGGAATTCATCATTTATGATTTCAGTAACAACTTTTATAAATACTCTGTAATTTTCTATGAAGTTTATCCTCCTCCTCTAATAAACTGTAAGAAAAAATAAAGTTTACAGTTTAACATCTTATCAATATTGTGGTGCGTTTACATTAACTATAGTAGTATATTTTAAAAAATTATACACCAAGACCATTTCACAGGACATAGCTTATCATGTTAAGAATATTGCAGCTATTCAGGTATATAAGTATATAAGTAGAATTATTGGTATTACTTTAGTAATAACACAGTGATTTTCTTCTGCTGTGTTACTTGAAATCCTGTTCATTAATTGACTTGTAAGAAATAAAGTATGTTAATAATTACAGGCTGCACACATGGGGGGTATATTTACTAAGCGGGAGTTTGCAGTGAGATTGGAAAGTGTTGCAAATGTTGCCCATAGAAATCAATCAGATTCAAGCTCTCAGTTTCATTTTACACACTGGAGAATGTGAACTTGAATATAAATATACCCCACGGTCTGTGGATGAACTAGCATTTAGTCTGTATAGAGGGATGCGTGATCAATGTGAGGTGCTCTTAGAAAATAATGATATCCCCAATATAAGAAATACAAGAAAAACAAACGCATATGAGATAAACATGATTGAAGACATTATGTAATACTGAGTTTGGTGCACGGTACATAGAGATATTTATATCCAGAGGATGATGAGAAGGAAGTCTGGATGGGTAGTACAAGGAATGACGGCAGAAATATCACAACCGTTTTCTATATGATAAAATAATATAATAAAAGACATGGTAATATGCTACTATTCAATTATATCTGAGACAGAAGATCATCATTATGGTAAGTCACTGGTAAATCAGATATCCTCAGTTGGAGAATGTCATGTTATTATTGACACCTAGGAGTTTTGGAGTAAGGGCAAAGTAGATGCAATTGTATCCTGTGCAAAACCAAAGAACAGAATAAGAGATAATGTTTCTGAACTTAACTCTAATTTGCTGATTAAACATAAAGCTATGCAGTACATAAGTTCTATGAGCAAAAGCAATGTATATTCCCAGCATGCAAAATAATGAAAGACAATTTGCACCCTTCATAATACAACATGGTTTTGTTCAGGTCATATTTGCACATGTTTTTCCCTTACAAGCGTGTAAAAGCAACTCTGGATCAGCCCTCTAGAAAACATTAAACATTCTGCAATATTCTAAAAAATTAAAAAATCTTTAACTTAGATTTAACAATGTGAACACAATGAAAATTATTAACAATAATTAAGATCTTCATTTCAATAAAATTAGTGGCAGAATTTACTGTATTTTCTTGTACAATATACTACCTCTATGATATTATTTTTGACCCTGACAGAGATTACACTTCGCAATACACACAAATATATAATATAGGATGTACAGAAATACATGTATAATATATAAATACACATAAATACATTTTAGTTAGTTTCTAACTTACTGCCTATGTTATTATTAAGTAAAATCTCTAGTTATAACACTATAATATAAAAAATGCATATGTTTTAATGGTTTATTATGTAAATATAATTACCTTTAAGATATCTTTCTATTTAACCCTTTCTCAGTCATATAGTTGTACCTTTAACAGCTCTTCAGCCAGCAACTCATCCAGCAATTCCTTCAGTCAAATGAGGAATGACCCCAGATACAGTGTATTTATACTCATTCACCCCCATCTCTCTCTACAGGTTTCTGGGATTCTGTAAACAGTCATGAGTAAAATGTAAATGAAATTCTCTTCTGTTATGTGATTTTTAATTAGATGCACAACTTTATGTCACACTCTTATTCATGTAAATTACATTAGTACAAAGGACTATTGTAATACATTCCCCAGAGGAGGTAGAGCATAACATTATAATATAAATCACAGCAGTCTCTGCATCCTGTTATGTCAATAAATTTACCTTTTGTTTATTATGTACTTTTGTCGAGAGTGTGAGAAAGACCTGAAACCATTGCTCTTGTATTACAAAATAGCAATAAATGGAGATACTAGTTATCTTAGACAAACATGAGTATGAAAATAGAAAAATGTAATAGAAAATAGAATTTAAAACAAATGAAACCCACATACATAAGTACTGAGACCACATATTACAATTAACCCCTGCACATTACAACGATATCAAGGAAAATGGGAACACATTGAGTCATTAGTGGTCTGAATCTCCTGAGTTTAGTAATAGCTTTACCATAGGGATCAATGGAAGCAAAACCTAGTATAGGTAGATATCAATGGATCCTCAGTATTATTTATTCTTTTCAAATTGATAAGTCAATGTCAATAAGTTAGTAATTTTACTTGTACAGATGATTAGACATGTAAGTGTTCTTTGAAAAATTTCATTAATATTGAAAGAAGATAAAAATTTAACAATCAAAAATCTGAATGTCTCATTTTCTCATAACATGCTTTACTTAATATGAAATTTTATATAAATGAATGACAGAAATAAAGAATGAGAATTTGTAATAACTCATATGAGTATGCAGGCATTAGGATCACTCATGAAGTCAGTTCCACCACATCTAATATGTAAGTAACAATAAATGTAAAAAGTCTTAATACAAATAACTAAATACCAGTGATTCCATCGTTTGCCTATAGATGGCAATTTTTTTTTCAATTCTGGCAGTACAAACAGATCAGAAACTTTCCATTTCATTTATATATTTTTCCAATTGAATATCATTACAATATCATTTTGACTTTAAAACAAACCTTATTTTAGAAAAACGATGTAACTTGTATAGGAGGATGAATTTTCCCTTTCAGTCTCATTGCCTATACATATCCGTTTGATTGTTTCAAATGCAGATTTATTCCTTGTTATAATAAAAGTTCCTGCTCACAGAACTTCAATTAGGATGTATGTATTCCCACTGCTTTGAGTGCTCATTCACTGCATTACAACTCTAGAGGGACGATTCAGAGTCTGATAGTAAAGGCAAAATAGGTGAAAGTGTAGACCTGATCAAAAAGCCTTGGAGGGAAGGCAAGTTTGCAATGAGATAACATAATTAGACATAAGAGATAAAGATTCCTGATCAGATTCTAGAGAATCGGATCGATTGATATCATCTCCACTTGTCTTCCCTTTTTTTAACCTTCAGATTAATCTTTTACTGGTAGTAAAGTTGCTGGGTTTAGCACTGTACATCTTTTAATAGTAACATTACTTGCTGATAGTAATGCAACTTCATATTTAGTGAGTCTGGCTGTACGGAGATGTTTCGTATATGCTTATTGTAGTATTTCAGTTACTGCATGTTGAACTTGAATTGTGAGAGGGTGGTCTCGTACTATCAGTACTCTTTTCTTTAAGCATTGTTGTGGCTGCCACTAATCATATGCAGGTTGGCGATCCTTTCATTACTCCATCTAGAGTGGTGGAATAACATGCAATAGGCTTTTGTTTCCCTCCATGTTTCTGCGTAAGAGCCCCAATGCATGTCCTTTCTGTTCATGACAGAAGAGTGTAAAGGGTTTGTTGCAGTTCAGAGGAGTCAATGCAGGTGTGACACATACAGCTTCCTTTATATTCTGTACAGCTTCTTTTTGTGCTGCAATGCTCTCAGATGATTGAATTGCTGTCTTCTTGTTAGCATTGTAATGTGGTTGCATGAGTGATGAAGCACCCAGGATCCAGTCTCGGACATAGGATGTTAGGCCAAGGAATGCCCTCCTGGCTTTTAACGTTTCTGGGAAAGGTGCTTCCAATATTGCTCTCTTTCTTTTTGCTGTCAAATGTCTTGTTCCTTGTGAGATACAATGTCCAAGGAATATAACCTTCTCCTGTGCATACTGTAACTTATGTTGAGTGAATCTTCTTCTGCAAGAAACACTAACAGGGATATAGTCTCTTCTTCACATTTCTGTTTTGTGGTAGTAGCAATTACTGGATCATCTAC
>JABWIB010007185.1:1841-23769 GCA_016617825.1 Platyplectrum ornatum
ATCCAAGTGATTAAATAATTAATTAATTGGTAAAAGGGTATAAAAAGAGTCCATTTTTGATACTCGGGGTTCTGCAGTCCAACTTGCTAGAATCCACACGTCAGTGTGTTTTGTAAAAGGGCGTGGTCTTTTNTATCCATATTACTCTATTTGATGAACTCTAATTTTTGAACTGATATGGCTTATTATCTGAAGAAAGAGAAATAAATTTTTCAAAATTTCAAGGATCTTTTTATTACTTCGCGCTGCAAATCTATACGATCACAAAATATATATTGGACACAGGAAGCTTACTTCATTACAAGACTAAGAAGGGATCTTTTACATAGGGAACCTTTGTGTACCAGTACTTTAGAGGGTTGAAGACCCTTAGGAGATCAAAGTCTGACACAGGATTTCCCTTGTGTACCCCATGGGTCCTGAACACCAACAAGTGTCTGCCCTAGTTTTGTGCCACGTTTGGGCCTGACATTACCCCTAAAAAAACAAAAGGGTGCAGGGAAGAATTGACATGGAGCGGGAAAGCAGGAGAAAACCTTAGCCAAGATGTTGTTGCTTATAATACAGTCTCCTGCCCAACAGATGCCTGCTTGCCAATGCTTAATAAGGATGCCTGATAGACACTTCCAGACTCATGAACATGTAGTTATTATTCTAAGGTCTATCTTTACTAAACTGCAACAATGGAAAATGTTAAGATACTGTTAGGGGTATGGGAGGGTGGTTAGGGTTAGGCTGCAATAATGATAATGTTTAAAATTAGGCTGCTTTAATGTGATGGTTAAGGTTAGACTACTGTGAGGAGAGCGTTAAGTGTATTCTTTGTGAGTGGAGCATTAAGGTTAGGCTTTGATGAGGGGAGCGTTAAAGTTAGCCTGCGGTGAGGGAGTTAGGGTGTGGGAGGTGTTTGTGCATACCTCCCAACAACTTGGGGGCTGAAAATGGGACATACAAGTCCACCCCAGGCCCCATCCATGCTCTGCCCCATCTCTGACAAAGCCACACCTCCTTTTAGCCATTCCAAAAGCGGGACTGTCCCATTGAAATCGGGACAGTTAGGGGATTTGTGTAAGGTCTGTACAATATCACTGTGCTTTGTGATTTGTGTAGACATTCTGATGTTGTAATGTTGTGCATGAATTTGCAAAAATTACATTACACTTTGTTTATCACACACCCCCATTCACACGCTTTAGGTGCCTTATGGGAAAGTGACAAGCTGACTACGATAATTGATCATGAGGGATCAGGCCTATACTACTAGTATATTAGTATTATATTAGGAAGCTATAGAATATGCAATATACTGTAATAAATATTGTATAGCTTAGTGTCTGGGAATGACACACTATATCATGTATAATGATAATGTATTATATGCCACACATAAATTATAGAATGTGCCAGCTCCTAATACATAATATAACCCACTTGTAATACAGCTATAATCTATAAAGGATAACTGATAAATCACTGGAGAAGGTGCAAATCACTAAAAAAACACATAAAATCTGATGTGTTTGAACGCCCCTTTATAATAGATAAATGAGTGTTGTGGTATAGACAAAATTTATTATAATTGACAAATCAGACAATTAGAAACATAGCATAAAAATGGCAATGTTTTTCCTATTTTTATATAATTTTTTATTGATTATTTGACTATTTTTTATTCTATGTTTCTTACTGTGTTTTTGTATTTATTATAATAAATTTGATACTATAGAACTCACTTTAAAATACATATTTATCTATTTACAATATTTGCTGCCAACCCTAACAATGAATATATTTTGTAGTGGTATTAAAAATAATAATAATAATAATAATAATAATAATAATAATAACAACGATTCTATGTACTTATGTTTCTCCTTATATAGTAGACATGAGTGCATGCTATTGTACTATTACAGTAATTTAATCTAACACAGGTCTGAGCCCTACAGAAAAGCAGTAATATCATACTCACGGTGGTTGTGCGTAGGACCCAATAATCCCACATAACAGCACAAGGCAGAGAGCTCTGTACCCCATGGTTCTGTCCGGGGGTATATGCTCCTTCTCTGAAAAATGGATGGTTTATAAAGGATCGCTCCATGTTTGACCCCAGCCAAGACCAAATAATCTTAGTAATCAGTTACTCCAGAGAATATTAGGGAGATTTGTGCCAAGAAGAGCAAACAATCAGTTATTACAAAATCCTGATGGCAAGTTACACACATAGTCTAAAAAAGAGTTATACAATGCAAATAACTACAAGGAGTGTACCTAGCCATTGCTTACAGGTTTATGGATGACCAACTACAACAAAGCTCTAGCACTGTATCAAATTACTCTCTATATCAAATAATGTATCACCTGCCAGAAACATAATGTCTTTTAATATTTCAACTGAAACAAGCAGTAAGCACTTTCCCTATTCTCCTGGCAGAGTCATAGGTGATTGGTCCTTTATTTATCATATTGAACAGCAGCCCACATTTCAATGCTTCTGCCATTCAAATACTTTTCTTGCCATTAAATTTCACCATAGTCTTTATATGTCAGTATTATAAAGAAATATGGAGTGCAAAAACATTGACCAAGATAAGAAAAGAAATGACTGACGTGCTCTGTGGTCTGTATCACCCATAAAGGAAATTAAGGCAATTAAAAGAAAACCCTCTATGTCTGTCTTCACATAGACACACTCTGTAATCGCCCCCAATAATAATCTGTACACTGTGAATAACATTATGCAAAGATGTTAGATCATACTTGAAGATAACTCATGTACAGCAATTTTTTTATTTACTGTTTTTTTTATATTCTTTGAAGGTGCTCAATAAGTGCCAGTGGGCTACAGTCGACAAGCTGGGAGCCCATAGCTGTACCAGTATTTATAAACAAATAAACATATCTTGGAAAGGAATATATTTAATCAACACTTTTCCTTATTTCCCAAAACCCACAGCCTGGGGATTGTACATTTGTGCTCTTTTGATGGCTGAGTATTTTTTACTTTTTTAGTGATATATACATGGCTGATTCCGCCCTGTTTCTCCGCTAGCAGAGACGCGATATTTTGCTGATCTGCGTATGCGCAGATCGGCTTTGAATAGCACAAAGTTAAAAAGAAGTCACTTGTACCCAGGATAGATCTGAAGAATGTGCAATTATTTGTATAGAATAGGTCTCCTAGTATTCATGTGGATGAAAGGAGTTAATGACAGAGATTGGTAATTAGTATCAGGAGGATTTGAAAGTGTCATCTTTATATAAGAACAATTGAATACACAATCCCCATGCACCTCGAGGCTCTGAATAGGAGCTGAAACACATCGGTGGAGGTGAAGTGGTGATCCGTTGCAGAGGCGACCCTAGTCAGTTAGGTAAATGGTATTTACAGCTTTATTTTGGGCCCTAGTCTTTATATTAAGGTTATTCCCTTTTGCCTTGCGGAGGAGCCTGCCAGTCCCATGATTTTTATGTGGATTGTATTTATTTTGTGTATAATTTTTTTGTGGATTTTATTATTTGCTTTTTATGGAGTTTTTTTTTTTTTATAAACACGGATGTCCATTTGAATACTAAGGAGAAGAAGGAGACAAAAGGTTTCTTTATGTGCGCTTTGATCTAGACATAATACATGTGAGTAGATCTGGATATACATAAAGGGACCAGTGTCTGACAGTATTACACCAGTGGGGGGCTTACCTGTTTCTTTTGCTTGCTCTCATATATGCCTGGTTCTTGAGCTGGAGGAGAGAAATTTAAATTCTGGAAACCAAGTTGTACACACGTGAGTAATGTTACATTTTGTTAAGCCAATTTATTTTACAGTGTGCACTTGTGTAAAGGCACTTGTGTAATAGCCATAAGGCTTTACACTATATTTTTAGGCTGAGGAGAGATGATGAGTAGGGTTAAGCTGAGAAGAGAGGATGGTAAAAGGTTATGGTGCAGTAATAGGATGGTTAGGGTTACACTGTGAGAGGGGATGGTTAGGGTTAGGATGTTGAGAGGTGACAGTTAGATTTAGGCTGTGGTGAGGGGGATGGTTAGGGTTAGGTTTAGGCTGTGAAAGTGGACAGTTAGGATTAGTGTCAAACTTTTGACAACACTGAGGTTCATATAGTAACACTGATGTCTGCAGGGATGTCAGTATAAGACACCTCTCTTTTAGGACACAGATGTCAAACCAAAACATGACTTTAATATGTAAATGGAAAATGGTTAATGGTAAATTTCTTTCTCTTTCTTTCTTTCTTTCTTTCTTTCTTTCTTTCTTTCTTTCTTTCTTTCTTTCTTTCGGGAGACACCTGGCGGCCATTCCACAAGTGTTCCACTTTTTGTCCCTCTTCCTCCTTCTAAGGACAGCTGTTAGAGGTAGGAAAAGAGATGTGATCGGGTGATCTATTCAATAACACCATATTAAAATATGAAAAACTCTGCACCAAAAGTTAATAATTATCAGACATGTCATTTTGAAGCAATAAGGACAGAAACTGTTCTTATCGCTTCAAAATGAAGTGATAAGGGCTTTGTAAATATAGTCCTTTGTATAGCGTGCGACACATGCCACACTGTTGCACTACTTTGCACAGTCTCTAATGTTAGCACCTTTTAATTTAGAATTTGGTGGAATAGCGGTAGCAACTAAATATATTAGTAATGCTGAAATTATCTCTGTCATTATACTAAAATCTCTGTCATTATACTAAACTCTACTGCTTGATGATCAACATGGTTTGCCCAGGAGTAGAGCCCCCACCCCCCTCCCATCCGTCATTTCCTCTTATCAATTAGGTCAGTCTTAGTAAAATAAAAGTTGCGTGTGTTTATATGTGTGGTGCCATTCATGTAGTGTTCGCTGGAAATGCTGCAATTCAGATTACTGGGGAACAAATCAAGGAAGTAAAACAGGCACAAAGGAATTATAATCACAGTTAATACATTGGAATGTAAATAGCAAGTATAATAGAATTCATTGTATTCATTGCGTGTGTTTAGTCAGTTCTTAATAAGTCTGTTTCTGTGCATGCCAACATACTATTTCTTTATCAATGTTGTATCATCTTTTCATTTTTGGCATGCAAAAACCCTTCTCATGTGACGTGTTTTCACCTGAACAACGTTCAAACGACTGAGCATTTGAAGGGATACATGATAGACGTATATTATTTCATTTTTTTTTTTTTTTTTCAGTAAGCTTTTTGGCATTGGTTTTATAAATATTGCAATATTTCTCCAGGCTTTTCTTCTCTCTCATGTATAAGGTGGATGCTGGGTGCACTGTAAATGTCTCTCACATACACACAAACCATAATATCAGATCTGAGAAAGGAGTCAGAGTTTATTATGAACACAGTGTGAAAAGCCAATATACAGGGGAGCGACATTTAAATTGTACATTACTGAACTGAGGACCTGTCATACAGATATGTCAGTGTATACACCTGAACTAATACATATTGTAATTGGCAAAAAATGTTACATCATGCACAATGTTAAATGCACAATGAAATATGTAGTGTATAGCATCACCTGCCCTTGTGCCAAGGTCTACATGGGGAAAACGCAGAGGCAGTTCAAAGAAAGGATGGCCTTGCATCGGACTGCCATTCGTTCTGCTTTGGGTGGAAAGCAATCAGACCAAGCTGTGGCCAGATACTTCTTTGAAAGTAAGCATACTCTTGCCAGCTTAATCGCATAATCAATCACCATCCACATTACAGCTGGGTGGGAGACTTGGAACTAATATAACGAGAAACTGCATGGATTCATCATCTCGCAACATTAGCCCCCTTAGGCGTTAATGAAACTATCAACATTAACTGCCTGAGGGTGAGGCCTTGATAGTGGATTAGTATTTTGACACTCTTTTTGAAATATTTCTTCTCAAACCTTGAAGATTGCTTTTACTACAATATTAGAAATTGGCTATGTAGGGGTTTTTACTTTGATCTTTGTTGAAAATTGATTTGTTATAATATATATATTGTGTAGACATCTCCTGGAACCTTGATGCACTGAAAATTAGTTCGTAATATGGCCTGAATAGTTGGAAAATTTCTAATTTATAACTTCCAAGTCGAAGCCTCCCACATTACAAAATATATTGCAGGCTATCCCTCAATCTTAACAGAGAGTTTCAGATAAAGTGGATAAGGTGCAACAAGGAATATCCCTGAGACAGAATTTTAAAAAATGAGTGAGAAAGTTGAGGAAGCGGAACAGAAAATTTCTAATTTATAAGATTCTATCTCACCACTGGCTAAAACTTCTTTAACTAAATAAATGACTGCTTGTAACGCTAGATTAACAGATATGGAACAAAGTCTTCGTTAGTTTTGTGGGCCTGCCGGAACATGCAGAAGGTCAATTTTCAGAGAAGAATTTAGAGCAAATTTAGGAAGAGAAACAACAAAGTGGTATGCAGGGGAGTGGGTATTTTGTGTTTAGTGTCTTGTGTTGTGTTCATTGTTGTCTTGTGTTATTTATTCCATTCACAGAATCCTTATTGATGGGACGGGCTGGACCAACTGTTTTTTGTAATCTTATTGCGGAAATTGGCTTATTAGACACATAGCGTAATTTCCATCCTGTATCCCGAGAATATACATGCCACTCAACCTCTTATAACACAATGGGGTATATTTGCTAAGCAGAGAGATTGCAGTGAAATTCGAATTTGGGGAAGTTGCCCATGGCAACCAATCAGATTTGAGCTCTCAGTTTCATTTTACACTCTGGAGAATGTGAACTCAAATCTGATTGGTTGCCATGGGCAACTTCCCCAAATTCGAATTTCACTGCAATCTCCCTGCTTAGTAAATATACCCCTATGTCTCGTATTGATATAATATTTATCTCACATATTCTTCTTCCCTGGGCTGTGGAAACTCATCATTTTTCAAGAGGTGTGTTGGACCATTCCTCAGTCTTGTTATCAAATGATTTTTCTATGAACTCTGGGGTGAGATTCTGAAAATTGAAAATCCATTCTGGATTTCTCAATTTGGTGAAGGTTTGGACCTTCTTGAGACTTTGAATGGTTTCTTTGAACATAATCTGATTTTGGATTCTGTTAAGGACCATTGGGATGCTTTTACATTTTTTTACCGGGTACATTGACAAAAATCGATTTCTAATTTTAAGAAAGCTAGCTCCGATTGTAAGGTTAGGTTGGAGAAGTGATGTAGGGAATTGGAAAAGATTTATTTGACCTCTCACACCCCTCTAGAGAGACAAAATAGGCTTTGGACCCAGAAGGCCTGGATGGATTTTATAACTGATAAAGAAGGTACATGTACTTGAGGGCTTATTCGCAACTAGATACATGTACTTATCTGGTGGCCTTACAAGAGGGGATAATGAGGGAATGTGATATCTGCAATTAAAGATCACTAGGGTGTGATACATCCAGATCTGGAGGGAAATGCTTAGATTTTTAAGCTCTTTTATGAGCAATGATATGAAATAACAGCTATGTATTCAGAGGCAGGATTGACATCTTACTTAGATAATATTCCCTTACCAGTTTTGTCTACAACTGATATGGAGTTTTTGGCTAGCCCGTTGACATTAGAGGAGGTTGTAAAAATTATTTATAACCTTCCCAATAGTAAAGCCCCTGGATCTGATGGTTTGCCACCAGAATTATTTAAAAAATTTAAGCAGTTTACCTCTAGAATGCTGGAAGCATTTAATGTAATATTCAATAGAGGTTCCCTGCCTTTTGGAGATAGTGGAGGCATACAGGTTTTTTTCAGGCTTACGTAGAAACTAAATCCAACCTTTTTCCTGTAAGTGGTGTGCTCCCAAATAAAATTAGGCTCTCCATTCCATTACAATGGACAAATAAAGTTAAATACTTTGGGGTTTGGGTAACCGCAAGATCGTCAGAATATTCTGTTCTTAACATTGATCCAATTATAGATTTTCTTAAGATCAAAATCAAGATCATTAAATAGTTTGCCTTTAATTATATGTTAATTTGTTTAAGATGTATGTGCAACCTAAATGTCTTTATGTTTTGCAACATTCTCCTGGTTTTATTACAGCTAAAGTGTTTACGTATAAAAAGCTGCATATCATCAATGAGTGTACTTTGCCGAGCCAAAGATTCGATAGGACTTGTTCTTTCGGAGGTTTGGCTATATTATCTGGCTTTTCAACTTTGCCACTTTCTCAAAGGTGAGAAAGTGGCAATCATATGCCGGTTACTACGTTTAAAAAAATATTGTTTAGTGATTCATCTTGGCCCGTTTTTGCATCAATCTTGGCTAGGGGAGGGAGCGGTTCAGGGCCATCTTTGATAGATCAGGAACAGAGAGTAGTCCTACACAAGACAGTTAGGATTAGAACAACTATGGTCTTCAGAAACCCCTTTGTGGAATAAACATTTTTTTATGGAGAATTCCACCTTGTGGAGGGGAAGAGCAGTGGTGGCCCTAGATCAATTGCATATTAATTTATCTTTTGCATGATTAATAGACCTGCATTTTGATCAGGATATTCCTAATTATATGTTTTTTCGATTTCTCAAAGAACGTCATGCCATTCAGGCTCAGTTTAATAGAGCCTCTACGCATGTTGAATGTTGCTATGTGGACTGAAAGCTAACACAGACCCAGCAGCACAATCCTGCATCATCCAGGACAATGACTCGAGTATAATCTCGAGGGGGGCTATTTCAACAAAAAAATGTGACTCGACTTATACTATATACGTATATATATTACATATGTATGATATTTTACCTACTGGGTTAAGGAGAAGTTTATTTTTTTATACAAATAAATTTTGTTTATAACCTTACTATGCAGAGGTTGCCAAGGGTGAGGTAAACGTCATCATTGGCCAAGGCCTAAGACACCCTTTTGTCACCAATTTAAACTGGGCAAAGTGGGGGGGTTGATGTGGTCCCAAAACCAGCATTGCTTACCAGTTGTATTGAACTGCTCAATATCCAAGGTTTTCTCCTGGATCCTGTAAGGACAGTACTTACCACCTGACCTACAACTACCAGATCAATCCTTCTAGAAGTAAATGACTTAATGGCAAATACACTTGGGGAAATTCCCTTGAACTATTTGGGATGTTACTCAGACAACCTGCAAGACCTAATGCTCACAAAATGACCCTTTAAGAGGTGCCTTGTAGATTCTCCATTTACAGCACAACAAGATGGTGCACTTGTCTGCTGTAAAGAAAAAGAAGGCTTGGTTAACAAGTAGCAATTAAGGGAGAATAGTGTTTCTAGGATAAGCTACTCGGTTAGGGATTAAGGAGGAATAAGTTGAGATGGTTTACTAGGGTGGGTGAAGCACAGGCCTCTGTTGCTGAATATGACCTTTCTCTGGTTTTTGTGATATGCTGAATGCCAGATGTTTCTAGGATACTGATCTAGATACAGGCAATAGAATCTATTTGCCTGCATGGTTGTGAGGGGTGAAATAATTTTGGCATTATTGATATATTTTTTTTATATTAATGTATGTCTTATGTATTATCTGTCATGTGTTTGCTAACATCACACAATGTATATTGTACACTGTTAAAAAAAATAAAGGGAACACAAAAATAACACATCCTAGATCTGAATGGATGAAATGTTAAAATTAAATACTTTGTTCTTTACATAGTTTAATGAGCTGACAAAAAAATCACACAAAAATTATCAATGGAATTCAAATTTATTAACCCATGGAGGACTGGATTTGGAGTCACCCTAAAAATTAAAATGGAATAACACACTACAGGTTGAGCCTCCCTTCAACCCCTGGGCATGCTCCTGATAGGGTTGGCACCAGGCCGGTAAACTACCGGCATGCCCGGTAACTTCGGCAGGAGGCTGGTGTCTGTATTTTTTTTGGGGGGGGGGAAGTTCCACTTTAATTAATACAGCTACAGTTGCCCTTGGCGATTACACAGTGCAAAAGTCACATTATATTTTACATTGTATTATAGTATACGTATTTTGCACTGTACCTGTCACCTGTGTACACAGCAATGTATATATATTTGTATTTTTAAGATACTGGCTGCTGGGCCAAAGAAGGTTGCAAAATTATCCCTGCCCCAAGCCACACCCCCCCCAAAGTCACACCCCATTTTTACCATGGCTGGGATTTTTTGGTGAGGAAGGTGGCAACCTTGCTCCTAATGAGATGGCTGGCTAACCACACCAGCATATGGTCTCACAAGGGGACTGAGGATCTCATCCTGGTACCTAATGGCAGTCAAGCTACCTCTGGCAAATACATGGAGTGCTGTGTGCGCCCCCCCAAAGAAATGCCACCCCCCCATTACTGACCCACTGCCAAACCAGTCATGTTGGGGATGTGGCAGGCAGCAGAACGTTCTCCCTGGTGTCTTCAGACTCTTTCATGTCTTTCATGGCGAATTTGACAATATTGTTTGATGTTGGGCCCTTACACTACCCTTATGGAGTCTGTTTCTCACTGTTTGAGTAGACACATGCACATTTGTGGCCTGCTGGAGGTCAATTTTCAGGGCTCTGGTAGTATTCTTCCTGTTCCTCCTTGCATAAAGGCAGAGGTAGCGGTCCTGATGCTGTGTTGTTGCCCTCCTACGGCCTCCTCCCATCTCCTGATGTCCTGGCCTGTCTCCAGGTAGCACCACCATGTTCTGGACACTAGACTGACAGACACAGCAAATGCCTTCTTGCCACAACATGAATTGATGTGCCATCCTGGATGAGATGCACTGCCTGAGCCCCTTGTGTGTGTTGTAGACTTCATCTCATGCTACCACTAGATTAAAAGCACTGCCAGAATTAAAAAGTGACCAAAACATCAACTAGAAAGCATAGGAACTGAGAAGTGGTCTGTGGTCACCAATTGCAGAACCACACCTTTATTGTGGGTGTCTCGCTAATTGCTTATGATTTTCACCTGTTGACTATTCCATTTGCACCACTGCATGTGCAATTGATTGTCACTTAGCGTTGCTTTCTAAGTGGACAGTTTGATCACAGAAGTGTGATTGACTTGGAGTTACATTGTGTGGTTTAAGTCTTCCTTTTATTTTTTGAGCAGTTTATTTTCCCTGCATACAAAGGTTAATCAGTTAAATACACATATTATTTACTACTAGCTCAGGTGCTCTTTGTTTGTGCCTTTCCCTGTTTACCAAAATATCAGATAATGGTATGCAGCATTTACTAAAGGTATAATAGTCCAGGTTGCCCACTGTCCAGGAGCCGTCCTCACAACCTTATTCCTCCCATACAGCTGTCCTGTGAGTGCTATGATCTTGGTACTATAAAGTCAGCCTGTAGACAGAGACCCAGACTGTTACAGAGAGTGGCTCCTGGATACTTGGGCAACCCCTGATAGTTTAATAAATGTTTTATTTCTTTTATAAAAGTTGATGTTTAGTCTGATTTATCCATCTTACAGCCCGAAATAAATCCTACATAAAAAATTGGTAAAATAACAGTAAATACATAACAATAAAATACAGTTCTATCACTGTGTAAGTAAGGAGCACTTAATGATTGACATCATTTATTATCATATAAAAGCAATACATGGATAGATTGAATAAGTAAAAATAAGAAGATTTAGTGAATGCAGCCACGTAACTCCAATAATTCACTGAAGTTGGCTAATTCCTCACAGAGCTGATAATTTTCTGGATTCTGACAATCTCTGTTATTTGGCCACAGCTCTATCCATGTGTCCTTGGTTATTATGTAAGAGAACCTGCAGGATGACAGATGATCACATTAGGCATTATAAACAAATTACCCGTATTATAACTTCATAGGCTTTGGGAAGCATTAAATATTAATGTAAGAGAATGTTTGCTCTATAAAACAATGAAATAAAACAATAGCCCTTAAATATTAGACACACTTGAACTATTTAGTATTTTTTGTGAAAGCACAGTGGACTGGCATGCCTACAGGAATTCAGCAGTTGCAGATAGATTCTCGAAAAGTAAATTTTTCCAACCTGCCAGAAAGGCACTTTCTCTTAAAAGGGTACAGGTTTTTGGCCTGAATGAGTCGATTTCGACAGGGCCTTCACCTGCAGAAATACAATGAGCAGGAAGCCGCCACATACACATGATGTAGAGGCCTCACCTAAATCTCTGAATACCCAGCACCAATGGGTAACATTTTCTCATAACCCCAACCTTTATCCTAACCCGAGCCCTTTTCTTCCATCACTCTTACCCTGTCTTCTCACAGACCAACCTAACCCTTCCATTTTCTAATTAATTTCCTCCAAAAAAGCCTAACACTTCCCTCCCCACAACCTTACCCTAACCTTGCCTTAATCTCAACTGATTCCTAAACTTCTCCTTCTATGCTCCATCACCACTGCGTGGAGTAACCCTAAATCTTCTCTTCTCCGATCCATACCCTTTTGCCAAATTGGTTTTAGCATTCAAGTCTGATAATTCTGCCTCCTTTGTACACTTTCCTGTTGGGCTCATCAATTAATGCATGTTGGGATGTGGTATAATGACCAAGTAAATTGCCAACATAATGGTATTTCAGTATAGTTACTGTGTCGATACGCCTGGCCCAATTACACTCGCTCCACACTGAATGAATCACTTCCTGGCCATTCTGCAAATCTGCAACACTAACTTATAGCTTCGAGTCTTCAAGTTACACTAATATATATGTACCCATAGATACAGAAATAAGTCAATTTCCACAACACAAAAAATTTAAGTTTTCAGGCAATTTATATCCAAACATATGTTTGTTAAATAGACTTCCAAAAGTATAATTAGCTATTTTTTATTAGACCCAGCAAGGTAGTTATCAAAATGATATTTATATTTTTCCAGCACATTTTTCAGCAGTTTCTGGTTTTCTGTTACCCAGATCCCGTATTCCACAGATCTTTATTCACTCCCCATATCAAGTAATCTTTTCCCTTCTGTAGCTGTAAGGCTTTCTGACATTTTGTATGACTGATAAAATTACGTTTTGATTTCAGAGGAACTACATCTGTACCTAGAATTGGAAATAGTGACATATAAAGGAGGTTTCTCAGTACAGTTAAAATAAATGAAATAAAACAATATATACCATACTCTGACATTTACTTTTAAAATACAGATAAGGTGTACTAAAACAAACTTAAGTTAAAGTCCCATTCTTGACTAATCCATGTATATAATATATACATTTGGCAGATATGTCATCAAGGAATAACCTTCCTTGATGACTAAAGTAACTTTAATTATATATGTGTCAAAGTTCTCATTATTTTCAATGTCAGTCAGCTTCGTCTTGTAGACTGTTGGAAAATAAAAATTTACCTAGTAAAAAAAAATTTACTTTTTCATCCATTAAAGGCATTCTGATCATTAAAGGCATTGGTTTAATGTTTATAGTAATGATTATTGAGTAGGTTACACTTTATCTTTTAAAATAGTAATATTAAAATGATCTTTACCATAGTCCACACCCACGTCACATGCCCTATCTTGTCGTACAGAAGCATCAACGTCTTCCAACTGCTGCATAAAGCAGTTTTCTGCCAGATAATAAGATAAAAAATCACGTAGGTCTAATAACATTATATTAATAGTGGCACAAAGTTTAACATACATATGGGCTTTGCCATCAAATTGATATGTCTTTGGTCCCCTTGGAGCACTCGGCAGAATACTGTAGGCACCACTGTTATTACTACCCCTGAGACTATAGGCTAAATGTTATATAAACAGAATAATGTAAGCCATTGAACCTAACTATACCTATGGCATTTTGTACCCACAACAATGCGTTGCCTTGTATCTTACCTTCAGCACAGCGGCACACCTCTCCCTGGCAGATCCTGCCCAGAAGTTTACTTCCCTCATCCACATGGTAGAATTTGGTGCAGCGGTTTTCTGTCATGAGAGAAGAGAAAAACTGGTCAACTAAAATCTGATCCTATTCTACGTAGGAAAATTTAGAGAGTATTATATTAAGTGTAGATAGGACCAGGGGGCATCACCAATGGGTCCTCACACACAAGGGGACCACAAGGATGGATACTCACAATAAAGGGAAGAAATGGAAGCTTAACACTTACATGAGGCTGACGTGGAGGATGGAGACATGGTAGCGGCAGAAAGGGCTTTACATGCATAAAAGAGGCAGAAATTGAGGCCAAACAAAAAGCTTTTGCTTTATATATACAGCAGGAAATGTGCTGGATATCTTTTTGTCTTACATACATGTAATATACTCTTTCTAGCACCTGCTCTGTGTATCTTTATTTATATATACATTAATATATATATATTGTTAATGTTTGTCAGGGGTATCTACAGTTTAATTGCCTTGACTTGCATTTAAATCTCCAGTGAGCTAGTGCAAGCTTGCCAGCAGCTTCAGGTTGTAGCGTAAAGACATAATTTATGCATATTATAACTAAATCCCCACCCCCTGTGTGTTCAATTTGAGGGAGTCCCTGTGGGAAATCGATCATATTGTTTACAGTTGCAATTATAATAACATAGTTTTATAATTGAGCCAGATGTAGCAACAGATGTTCTGGTTCAATATGAAAAAGCTCCCTCCTGACTAAGGTAATATTTTACTTACCAGTCATAACCCTGGATATCTTTTTACTCCTTTGTCTAACTCTTTCTTAAATACAACTATTACTGTAAAGTACCCTTTCCTCCACTGGTTGGGAAACTTCTTTTCCTCTAGTCTTAGCAGGTGACCCCATGTCCTCTGTACAGTTCTAGGAATAAAACTTGGTTTAACATAAGGAATACACCGCCTCCTCTTTTATTTAACATATCGAACAAGAAGAGAGTATAGCCCTTCAAGTCTACTGCCCAGTAATGTGTATCATCCCACCATGTTTCCGTAATAACTATAATATCATATTGCTCGGTCATTGCTACTAATTCTAACTCCCCCTTTTAACCTGTCAGGCTTTTGCATTGGCCAGCATAAATTTAATTCTTCATTATTTATTTTTCCTTAGCCATGGATTTTTCCTTATAGGCTGTAACAAGGGTCCTCCTTCTCAATTATACTTCCCCATCTATGTACTGCACTCCCCTGACTTATTAAAATCCCCCTCACTACTGTTATTAACTATTTTATAGACAATTGCTTGCCCAACCCCTCAAATCCTTTCCAAACTTCTAACCCATCTTTTACCTAGCACCGCTGCCCCTTCCTTGTTTAGGTGCAACCCATCTCAGCCATAATGATGACATTTGACCGAGAAATTAGCTCAGTGATCTAAAAATTCAAAGCCCTCTTTTCTACAATAATCTCTTAGCCTTGACGCATTGACATCACTTAACTCGCTCTGCCTTGCTGGAATAGCGCGTGACACAGGCAGTGTTTCTGAAAATACTGCTTTGGATGTCCTTGCCTTGAGTTTGCAACTCCTCCCAACAATCTGTCCATCTGATCCTTAATATGTCAAACCCGAGCACCTGGAAGACAACTCACTGTTCGGTATGGATAGTTCCGATAACAGATTGTCAATTATTTTCTAATAATTGAATCACCTACCACTACCATCTGCCTTGGTCTCTGATTTACCTTTTTCCCTTCTAAGGAAGAGAGACTGATCCCCTGGTTGCTAGTGGAAGAAGTGTCCCCCAACGCTACCAATTGTATACTGCCTTCTAAGGTATTCCAGTCTGGCAAATCTGCCTGCGTCTTCCTCTTCCTGCTTCCTCTTGTAACTGTTACCCAGCTACCTACCTCTGCTTTTTCCACTGCTTCTACTCCACCCATCTCACCCTAGTGTCTCCTTGATCGGACAGGGAGGCCAGGTCCAAATGCACCAGAAATTACCTTATGCTTTGTGGAACAGGTGCTGGTGATGGTCATCATCCTTCGCTCCTTCCCCTGACCTTTGCCTAACTGCACAGGCCAGGGACAGTTGGAAAAAAATATCCCTTTATAGCGTGATGCCAATTAGCAATCACTGTATGCTTAGCCAAAGGGTTTCTGCGCTTGAATTGGATTTTTTTATGATCGATTTGGAGCCAACTCAAACACGATTTCAGGTTAAATACTGAAATCTACCCTTCGTAATTAGCAATCTGCAAGTTCATCCTTGAGAAAATCGAAGAAACTAAATCAAAATCCTGATTACAAATTGACAAGCATACAAGCTGTTTCAGATCGACCCTTTGGAAATACAAAAATGGCAAAAACATTTTAAAAAATCAACCTTTAGTAAATCCCGCCCAAAAGTGTATCACTATTGGGAATCGTTTTGTTTGACAAATCTGTGAAAACTTTGTTTCTTGTTATATTAAGAATCAGGGTGAATCTCCCTAGTGACAGTTTTTTCCAATTCCTATCCCTGAGTAGATCTGCTGAAATAATCCTGACTCCATACACACTGTACAGATATCTGTCTATACTGCAAAGGAGACACCAGAATATACGTACATACACCCTGTACAGATATCTGTCTATGCTGCACAGGGCAAAATGGAACATACATACATACACACTGTACAGATATCTGTCTATAATACACAGAATACTAATAGAAGACTTAAATGGATCAAAACGCATGTTTCCAGCTTTAGACTTATATTGTTCAGATGGGACCTGTAGGTTCTTGTGGATCATGCACATATTATATTTTCTGTGTTTAGTACTGTATTATATTATTTGCAGGATAAATGTGATAATACTACAGATACCATATAGTCACAGATGAATATGTAAGAGGTTTCCAAGCATAATTACCGCTGACTTTTAGAAGTATTGTAATCAGAGGTAAGGATGAATGAGTCTGATGTAGGGCTGCTATCAATTTTTTTACTCATTGGTCAGACACACAACTACTTAGCGATTCCTTGTAAAAGTCTTACCTGGTGTGTAATAGTCATAGACTGTGACGGAGGCAGGTTGGATAAGTCCAACATCAAAGTACTGATTAAGATGGAATGATATACACTCATCCTCCGTGTGAGAAATCTGGGGGAAAGAATGGAAAAACACATCTTTAACCTTTGGAACACACTTTTTTGATAGTACACATGTACTTTATGTGTGGACGCATCTGAAATCTTATGGTAGGATCCTGCTTTCATAGCACCCTTGCATCGAGGAGTGTCCTATCTCACATTCACAAGAGTTTTGATATAGCGAGGATCCAACATCAGAGAAGAGGTTTGTATTTAGTCCATAAAAACTAATGTTATGGCCAATTCCAGGGCTTGAATTTTATTGGTTGCTATGGGCAAGATCTCCACTTTGCCATTCTCACAGTTTATTAAATATATACCCAGAACTCTGACATCACTGACCAAAATATATAAAGGATCTGCCCTGAATACATGAGTATATAAGCCTGTAACTTGCACTTACAGTAGTATAATATATGTGGGACAGGGCTCTAAGTGGGATGTGTGTATTGGTATACCATAACACCTTTTCACAGGAAGCATGGAAGCAGTCAGGAAGCATGAAAGCATATGCACAACCAATATAAAAAAAATTGATAACCAGGGAAAACTGAAGTATTGGATCGGAACCATGAAGTTTATCTTTAAAGACGAGCGCTGTACATCGCGGGTTGACAGGAAAGTAATGGTAATGGTCAATTCTCACTAGCCAATTGCAGCTTTAATGGCACAGAAGACTGACAGATCTGTAAGATCTGTCAGTCTCCTAATAGTAAGCACAGATCCTGTGCTTATTTTACACAAACAGGCTATTAGTAGCTATAAGTAGCCTATTTGTGAATGAATAAGAGCAGAAACTATTTCAAAAACTATAAAGAAATAAAATAAAATAAGAATAAAAAAATAAAAAAAGAATAAAATAAAGAATAAAAAAAATGAAAAAATTAAATAAAAAATAAAAAACTAAATCTATTGTGTCCGTGTGTATGTTTTTAAAAAATGATTAGTTTATTTTTTTTTACTCTGCTGATACAAAAGCTGACATAGTAATCATGAATGAAACTAATGTAAATATTTCCAGCATTAAAAATCAACTTTCACATTAGTTTCATTCATGATAGCCCGCATAGTAACTGCTGTGAGTACTATGCCAAATTTTGATGAATGAAAACCTGTAAAAAAAATATTAATGTTAAAAAATTAAAGGTTATCCCTTCCTGCCCTGACAGGAAAAATGTTCACACTACAAAACATCATTGCGGTCAAACTGTTCACTATATCCATATATGATTTCCTTGAGGAGTGCAGTTTAATATAAATATAATATTGTATTACTTGTTGGGGGGATTTTACTCTACTGATACAACCGGGACTCTGCAAATGCAACATGGCGCACTAAAACCATTCCAGCTGAATCTGTGCTAAAAGGCTAAATGCCACTTCTGACTCCTACAGTGTACCCAAATAGCGTTTTACATCCATATATGGGATATATCTAAAATCTGCAGAATCAGTGGATTACATTATAAGTTTTGTCTCATGGGTAACATCTGTCCTGGTTAACATCGGTCCAGAATAAAATGGATTAACATGGAAAATTTTCTTCAAAAAGGGACATTTTAAAATTTTACCCTCACTTTGCTTTAATTCTTGTTAAACACCTAAAGGGTTAACAAACTTCCAGAGTGCTGTTTTGGATANTTTGAGGGGTGCAGTTTTCTTAATGTGGTCATTTATGGGGTTGTCTATCCTGCCCCTCAATGTGACATCCAACGTCAACTGGCCCCTAAATTTCTGAAACTTTCACATTTTCTTAAAATTGTGAAAAATTGCTACTAAGTTTATGAGCCGCCAACCAGCCTTAAAAAGTAAAAGAAGATTTTAAAAATTAAGGGAACAGAAAGTGGACATATTGAAATTATTAAGGAAAATAAATCCCAACTCCCTAGCGCTATACTGAGATGGTCGCCTGTCTGGATCGCGGAGCACCACCCCGTACTGATACAAAATATGTATCAATCAACTTATATAAACGTAAATGACCCAGTACTATGGCGCCCTACTCAACAAAAAATATCCTATACACATAACAAAAATCCAAACGTCTTTAGATAAGAGTCCACTCACACGTTAATACTTTGCCAAAGACAGTCCTCAAAGTTCAGAAGAGTTCACTCAATTCCAATTCAGGGGGGTCTTTCAGCTGAGCTCCAACATTCCAATCTGCAAGATCTTATAAATCACGAGCTTATCCTCCTCCACACCAATAGTTCCTAGAAAGCTCCAGGCCAAAATAGAAGGGAAGAATAATAGTGTGATACTGTGAGAAGAAAAATCCCTTATAATTCAGTCCAACATACTCACAAGTATACACTTGTATTCAGGCATATAAATCTCCCTTCTTATGATACTGCTCCTTTATAAATCAACCGGGGGGTCTCCCTCTTCCTCTCCCGTAATGCTCCTCCGTACCGATCACCCTGAGAGATTTCTCCCACCTTCTCGCAAGGATCCTCTCCGGGAGTAGCCAAAAAATAAAAGCAAGACCCAAATCGTGCAACGCTGTGGAGCACCAACTGTGAACTATCAAGATCCAGGGTACTCACATTTAGGTCTTCATAAACAGGCTTATCGTATCTTATTTTCCGGCGTCTTTTCCTCCGTTTTCCAACAAGCGGCGCCAGAAACCAAAAGACAAAGAAAAAACCCAAATCGTGCAGAACTATAAGGTACTGGCCACAAACTATAAGAATGCAGGGTACTCACATTGAAGTCCTCACAAACAGGCTTATCTTATTATATTGATCTGCAACCTCTCCTCCATATTCCGTCACACAGCACCAACCATATGTCCCGAGATTGTAATCAAAAAAGATTTATTTCGTATAAACTAACTAAAAAATATCCACATAAAAACATTACATAAAAAAATGTGTTATAAACATGTGTGGGAACCGGCAGGCTCCCTCACTCGTGCATGAAGCAGAGGCAACTCGGAGAAGCTGTATAGATGTTTCACGGGCCCTACAGCTCACCGTTTGTTGCATCCACCAGCACGGAGAAGGCCACTGAACCGGAAGCACCACCCCCCTAACCTTATAGCAATGAAAATAGCAACATTTTTGCATTTTTCCTGAAATTTGCGCAATTTTCATGAAAAAATGTGTTATGACTGTGATTTTGTGTTATGAATTGTGTATATATGCTCTATTATATTTTAGGTGATGATCAGCTAATATATTTGTAGCACAAAACAAACTACAGATAATCTTCAATTAAAATCATTTGATTAAAAAGCAAACAGCATATTTTGTAAGAATATGCTTAAAGGGATGAACAAATGTACAAAACAGAAAGGAATCATATTTATTTACACATATCATAATGGCCATCCTCTCCCTTAGACATAAAGCAAATTAAGTTTATCCACCTAATAAACAATGTTTGTTATTTGAACATTACAGTGAGTCCAGGGCATTAATAGCTTTTATATTTTTCTTATGTACTTTCATACACATAGATATTTGATGAAATACATTACAATTTAAAGTGTACACGTACAATGTAAATGGATTCTATTTAATTCATGTTTTATTCAGTAGATTAAATAGTGCAGCCATATTTGCATTTTAGGGTTTCTTATGAGGGACTTCTTGTAGTGAGTAATGGTAATCTAGATGGCAAACAGATGGACATGTGGTTGTTGAGTATTTTACTTGACAAGGTCCCACTAATTCTGAGAAGAAGCATGGCTAGTGGAGTGTACATATTTTACAAAACTTTCTGACTGACAGAAGGACGGCCAATATCAGCAATATCTGCTTTTTCTTTGGCCTATATTTACTTAAAATAATGTATTTAAAGTATAAGAACGATGCTCAGCAGGTTCGGTTCTCCTCGCACTGAACCTGGCAGCATTGTCCATATCATTTATTACAACGTACCTGTCCAGCGATGTCCTATGAAAATTCAACTCTTACTGGCCATGTGCAGGTAAGTTTTTTTTCTTTATTTTTTAACTTTTTCATGGTCAGTGGTGTTATGAACAAGATATATGAACAAGATGGGACTGGAATGAAAAACTAAGCTCCGAGAGATAATTATTATCAGACACTTCAATTTGAAGTGATACGGGCAGAAAACTGCTCGTCACTTCAAAATGAAATCATAAGGGCTTTGTAAATATTGCCCTTTGTATGAAACATAGAAACATAGAGAGTGACGGCAGATAAGAGCCGCATGGCCCATCCAGTCTGCCCCATTGTGTATTTACAACTATATCAACCTAATTTTATTCTCTATTTTGTTTGAGACTCAGAATCCCCTGATATTTATCCCAAGCTGCTTACACTGTTCTGTAGTAGTAGCCGCCACCACTTCTGATGGGAGGCTATTCCACTTATCCACTACCTTTTCAGTGAAATAATTCTTTCACACATTTCCCCTGCACCTACCGCCCTCCAGTCTATACGCATGCCCTCGCGTTCTACTACACCTTTTTCTGTGAAAAATGCCTCCCTCCTCCACCTGGTGACATCCCTTGATATATGTGAAAGCTGCTATCATATCACCCCTCTCTCTTCTCTGCTCCAAGCTGTACATATTTAGTTGCTCTAGTCTTTCTGTATAGTTTTTGTTGGTCATACCATGTACCATTTTGGTGGCTCTTCTTTGCACTTTCTCTAATGTATTTATGTCCTTCTGGAGATATGACCAGAACTGAACACAGTATTCTAGGTGAGGCCGCACCAGTGCCCTATAGAGAGGCATCACTACTTCCCTCTTTCTGCTACTAATTCCTCTCCCTATGCAACCAGCATGTGACTCGCCTTTCTCTTTGCTGTGTTGCATTGCCCAGCTACCTTTAAGTCACATAAAATGAAAATCCCTTTCCTCTGTTGGCAGAGTGTTTGTACGGTCTGCAGGTGTTGTTAGACGACACTGGATCTTAACCATGAACAGATTTATTGTGATGTGCACACAGGATAACAACAGCTTACTTGCATGTAAACAGCAACACTTGTATTACAGGCTTCTGTGGAAGAGGATGGTTGGAGGG
>JABWIB010007186.1:4630-19901 GCA_016617825.1 Platyplectrum ornatum
CTCCGCTCCTGGGCTTTCAGCTGTCACTCACCTGGTTATAACGAACTAACTGATGTCTGAGTAATGTAACAATGGTGGTTACCATAGTAACTGATTGCTGGAAGTTCCAGAACAGAGTATTTTGTACCTGGTGGAATGGGTCATGTTGGAGGGTCTGGAGTTACTATAATTTGCACTCATAGCACTGAGAGGTTGCGAATCTCGTATTCTTCTATTTATTGCTAAGTATGTTTATTTAACCTTTGACTCTATTGGATGAGGATATAATACCTGTTTACCTATTATACATTCCTGGTGACAAAAAAGAAATCTCTTTGCTGGGGGAGCAGTAGCTTGTATGATGCACATCTATGTGTCCAGACTGATGTGACACCCCTGGGGGTACCTGTGTACAGTACTTTGGATTACATGTTGGCTTTATTGTGACTTTGATGTGTATTTGGGGGGATTCATTCCTGTTTGGGGATCGTGAAGCCTGACAGCTTTTTGGCTGGCAGAAGCATGAGGCAGGAGGGAGAGCGGACATTTGTGGGTCGGAGGTAGTCAGCTGAGGGAAGGGGAGGAGAGCTGTGTGCAGACATAGTGTTACTGATAAGGGGGTTTTATTTACAGATTTGTGTAGAAATGGGAAGTGAGGTGAAGTAGTGTTAAGCCAGTGGAAGTGAAGTGGAGATAGGGGTTTAGATACATAGTGATAAGAGAGAACGAGACATTGGTGCGGTGAGATGACCGGAGGCTGATGAGGAAACGTCNCTTGAAGCATCATGGACGTCCAGCAGCCCAGAAACACATCCAGGAATTACAGGCTGGTTACACCTGTCTATTCATACAACATTGAAGCCCTGTCATTATCACTAAGGAGAAAGTCCAGGTTACTCCGACAGTGGAAGCTCCTCACATGGATTCCTGAGCTCCACCATTCCTACACATCCCGGCCCCAGCAAAGGTGACTGTAAATGAATTATCAGAGGTACCTCTGGTGGGCTCTAGTTGGATACTGCATTTGGGAAGTGTAAATATTATCTTGATACACTGTTCATCTTTGATACTAACAAACAGTATAAAAAATATTGAAAAAACACAGAAAACTATTACTGAAGAAACAAGAATAATTAAATAATTAGTGTTGTGTCTGACCAATTCACTTATGTGACTACTCTAGCCAATGTAAATTAAAGCTAATGTTGAATGTATTCTTTCCATGCATGACATTCCTATCTTACAGCCCTATTCTATAAATAATAGAAAAGAACCTGCNCTTACAACAACAAGGTATCACTGATAACTACNAAATAATTGCCATTTCTGTGGGGATGTTACACTGACTGGTCCACGATGAACACATACACTAACCCTATGTCAGTGGCATCACATAGACCTCTCATGATGCGACATACACTAACCCTATGTCAGTGGCATCACATAGACCTCTCATGATGCGACATACACTAACCCTATGTCATTGGCATCACATAGACCTCTCATGATGCGACATACACTAACCCTATGTCAGTGGCACCACATAGACCTCTCATGATGTAATCAGTAACATTGTCTGCTTACTTACAGCTATTAAACTGTACATTGATTACAATAAACAATAAACAATCTATGCACATCGAAGCCATTATCTTGATGAAATATAACATTAATGATACATAATGTATTATATAACAGATCTGTGTTATCAGCAACACAACGCAAACCAGAGTCGGTAACAACGGTATGGCAGACCACCACTTTTTCTGCCTGTTTTAAGCCTTGCCCATCTGGACACGCAATTTCAGGAGAAATGTTTCTGCCTCCTTCTAAATTCCCACCTTGCCTCTGTCCCCGACCACTATTTACTATTTACCTGTCTTAAATCTGTTAGATGTCTGGATCAAACAAATAATCTACACATTGGGTCTCATGGGTGTAACTGCATCTAAAAACCCAAAAATATATAAGGTCTGGTCAATTAGTAAATATGCAAAGTCCGTATCAAGTCCAGAGTATTTATCTGCTTAATATGTGCTGTGTGCCACACTCACCTTACAGAATACTTCAATACAAACAAGATTAATTTACCATACTTTTCCTACATTTTTATTTCTCGTGCACTGAAGTTTTTGACCACCGGGTGGCATAATGACACTCTGAAAATACAGAAATACAGACATCAAGAACTGACCCGTGATTAGTATTTTGTACGTCATTATGATTAATTTCTCTGTTGTTTCCAAACTAATTCTCCATTTAGCTTAATTTCTGTCTGAAATGAATTATGAGAGTATGAGTTACTTTTTTTTCTTTACGTTTCCCAAACTTTGAAGCAATAAGCACAAATTACATAGCAGAAAGCCATTAGCATTCACGTATACCTTGCTACAATCAACAAAAATGTGTGCACAAAATCTGAATTATATGAGGATTATAGACTACAGAAAAAGACAGGGAGTGATGTGATTGAAGAAAAGAATTAAGGAGAATCTAATGGAAACATAATGAGATTGGTCAGTGGTACTTGACCGGATGGGTAGCTGGTACACACCAGAAAATGGTTGAGAACCACTAATGTCATATCATAAGTTTTATGACATCAACAGAATAGATTCTGTATTCAATCCTATATGGTTATTCTTACAAATAATGGATTACAAGCCATATTTACTGTTATTTTTGTTTAGCTACATTTTTTAAAACTATTTAGATAAGTAAATTGACTATTCAGTAAAAACACAAGATATACCCGAGCTATTTATGCTTCTTATGCTTCATCATCGTTAGTTTCTCATTAGAGAGAGGTGTTAATGAAATTCAGCGTATAATAATTATACTGTTTATTATATAATCTATTATGCTAATGCAATTTTAGGATGGTTTCAGCAATAAAAACTAAGCAGGTTGTTGGAAGGATCAATTCATAATCCCCACTTCTGTATCCAATAGAGACATAGGACGGGATCCAGACTTACGTACTATTAAACTTATGAGCATAAAGTTACTAGTGGGCAAAACCATGATTTGCAGAATTGTTACTTTTGCTTCTGCTTATTGCACACAGAGGACCTGATTCAGCGTTTCTGGCGGCCGCACACTGCGGCCGCCAGGTACGCTAGATTCAGAGCTGCGCAGAAAAAATATATATATATATATATATATATATATATATATATATAGAAAGATAGATATATAGAAAGATATATATATATATATATATATATATATATATATATATATATATATATATAGATATAGATATATATATATATATATAGATATAGATCTATATATATACATGTACATCTCCAGCAAGGAGACCTGGAAAACACGCAATACTAGTGGTACATGTAAACAATGATCCTCTGTGGATGAACAATGGTGCAGAGGACATTGAGACCATAATATATAGCCTTGTGGTTGAACCAATAAGCAGCATATATAAACAGTTTTGTAGCAATACCATTATCTTAATACATTTGGGCCACATCCAGAACTAATAACATTAGATGACTTACGTACACTATGCTGTTGCTAATCATACAGTAAGAACTTGGGAAGCCCTTGCGTACAATCCAGTATTTTTCCCTGACGGAGGTTCGAGCGGAATACTTAAGGTAGACTGCATCCCTTACACGTAGGAGTGCAGGAAGGAGAGCATGGTTCGGAATATTTGCACCCCATAGTGTTTATCTTTATTACAATAAGTGGGCTATACCTAGTGTACTATTCATATTTTGAACAAGGAGTACAGATTGCCAGCAGATGGCACTACAAAGCTGTTTTTATAATATGCTCTGAGTTGTGAAAGTATATAAAGCTTTAATGACTGCAAGACTTACACAGAGGTTTCAGAAGCGGAAAAGGTAGCAACAGATTCACCTGCACCCTTGGAGATAACAGAGAAAGCATCTGTCCTCTCAGTATGACAAGAAACCTGCCTGAGACTTGTACCAGCTACTATACTTCCAACAACACATTAGTGGGTAGCTTTGGGTGCCCCCGGAAGGGAGACACTGTAGATCTGATATACTGCTGCGGATTTGTGGATTTAAAATATTGCTGCAATGAACCAGGAAACTACTTTCCCTATAAACATGATTACATGCTGTCTCTTAGGTAAGATAAGGATTTAATTGTAACTTTGTATTTTACTTGTTGCATTCTTGAAATGTAGCTTATATAATCTTTAAAGTACAAATAATGTAATTTTAATTAATAGAAAATACTCGCAGTGGCATTTCTATTAGTTAATATACTGATCATTTTCTTTCTTTACATTTTCACTGTATATGTTGTCAAAACCTTATGTTTCTAGCTTCTAATTACCAAGATATATTACACTTTTTACATGTACACAATTTACATAGTAAGCAGAGGGGAGGGGAGGTGTGCGTATCAAAGTATGTGCGGGGTCACGGGGAGGTATGCAAATAGTACCGTAAGGGCTTGGTTAAGGTGATACATACTATCCAGCAAAAAGTGTACAGAGGGCTTAGGATGTGTCTAGCCCCACGGGGTGAGGAACCATTTATCTGACCATCTGATCACATTCAGATTACCACCACGGCAAAAAACTCAGCTTTTTGGAACCAGGTTTTTGCCATGAAAAGTGACCTTCCAGAGGTCCCGATGGAACTGGTCAGATTGCTCCATGGACTGGGATTTTGTTTTGGGNTTTTTTTTTGTTTATTTTTACTAAACTTTTTTTTCTACACAAATAGAGGAACCCTAGTCTAGTACAGTCTACGGGACACCCGGGTCCGACCCTGGGAATAGCCCTTCTTTTTTCCTTGGTATAAATCTGAATGTGGTTAAGCGAGTGCTGAACTTCCTTAAATCTGGATCTGGTTTATACGGTTCCTAAAGAATCAAATAAACTTTCAAAACATAAAGTAGAGAAAATTTTAAACATTTTCCCCTTTACAATTTTGTTATTTAAAAACATTTACTATAAAATATGTCATGCGACATCTAGAGACTATTCTCTAAGCATTGGTGACAATTTCATCTTAATGTGTGGCATACTTTTTGAGATATAGATCGTAAGGGACCATGTCCCCTCACAGGAAGTCAGTGATGGAATCCTGTCAACTTAATAATGACTGTGCNTTTATAATACATATAGGTCCAGTTGTGCTTCAAAATTTGATATAAAAGAGGTGAGTTCAGAACTAAGTTCAACTATTGTATAGGGGCTACCAGCCACCATAAAATCTTGAATTCAGTATACAAAGTCATGAGAATAACTGTAGGGGGTGCAATAGGTGTCCTGGGGTCCTGGGGGTTAGGGAGTAGACTGGGCAGGGAGTAGAATGAAAGAAAACAGTCAAATACCTGGAAGCAGTATCAGTCTAACTGAGCTTCTATAACTTGCTCAGGGGAGGAGTCATGTTTCCATGTGACCAGCTCTACTCAGGGGAGGAGTCATGTTTCTATGTGACAGCTCTGCTCACGGGATGGAGTTTCTATGTTGCAATGCATGTTGCTATGTGAGGGGTGAATGTGAATTTGAATATAATGGTATGCAGTCTCCACAGTAACTGATGAAGACACATTGAGGCTGCTGGAGTTGATAGCTACACCAGAGTAACTTTTTACCACATATTTGAGAGGTGATGTTTCCTAGATCTATTCTAAATTAGCTGTTCAGTATGTGTACAGAAAGCTTTTTTAATTTTTCTCATGGCTGCCAACCCTCCCTGAATATCAGAGAGAAACCTGAAGTCAGTGGATCCTAATTACAACTCTCACAATAAATATTAAATGTCTTTATTTACTGACAATTTAACTAACAATAAATACTGATGGTGCCATTTTTATTGTTAAATAATTCTCATGGGTGGCGCTATTCACAGGACACACCACATTAGTGGTCCAAGTTACGCCACTTTTGTGTAGTCCCTTGATAGTGCTATCACAATCTCCCTGATATGCATTTGCAAAAGTTGATTTCTCTATACAACAAAAAAATAAATGAAATTCCTCACATTGTAATATATCAAATATATCAAGGGATGTCAACAGGTGCAGGAGGGGGCATTTTTCAAAGAAAGAGGTGTAGTAGAACGCGAGGTCATGTGTATAAACTGGAGGGTGGTAGGTTCAGGGGAAATGTGCGAAAGAATTACTTCACTGAAAGAGTAGTGGATAAGTGGAACATCCTCCTATCAGAAGTGGTGGAGGCTAATACTACAGAACAGTGTAAGCAGCTTGGTATAAATATAAGAGTATTCTGAGTCTCAAACATAATAGCGATTAAATTTGGGTTGGTATAGTTTTAAATACACAATGGGGCAGACTGGATGGGCCATGTGGCTCTTATCTGCCGTCACTTTCTATGTTTCTATGTAATATAATTTGTCTAGGTGCAGGTTGGTTCCTGGGTGTCAAAGTTAAGCTAAGCTGTTCAGGCTCTATATGGGATGCTATGGTCTGAGTTCTAATAGTCACAGTATGCCGCCTTATCAACTATGTCTAGACATTTAAAGCACACAGGTATAGTCTGACAACACTTGGGCCTACATTTACTAAACAGCCGGTTTGGAAAAGTGGGGATGTTGTCCATATCAACCAATCACATTCAAGCTCTCAGTTACATTTTACATACTGGACAATTTGAGCTCCAATCTGATTGGATGCTATGAGATAACTCCAAGTCAAGATCAACATTAACCTCAGNGGCATGCAATCATCTGGCATGAAATAATGGGGACATATCCTTTTATTGCTTCTTGACTGGCTTGACTACTGAAGGTCTGACTCATTTTAGCTTGGTAATAATTATTCATTGTAGAGAAAAAAATAAAATACAATCTCCCCACCAACTCAGATGAAAGGAGCATATTTGGCCTGGTGGGAATGCTCTTCTATTTTTTTAGTACCAATAATCACATTGAGAACTAACAATACAAATCTCCCAAGAAGTAATCACCATCTATTGCAGATGCAATTAAAATAAATGGCAACACACAGCTCCTTCAGAGGTTTTGGAAGCCATTCATTCTAAATCAATTATTCTATAAATATTTATGATGTAATTAATAGATATATGTAGACAGAAGTACACAGGAGAAATGTGTTCTTGCTCTTGATCACTTAGAGTCTGATCCAGACTGATATATGTAGAATATGTCTACGTGGCTTCACACAGCGTTTGTCTGGAACACCAATCGTAGCAAGACCCTTGCAGTAGCTCAAACCTGAGATAGCTCACAACTGAGGTCTCTGGGGATAGTACGGGCATTATGCTGGAGGGACAGAAATGAAAAAGGCTTTTACTGTACAGTAGGTGTAAGTTCCTGCCAATGATCCCAGCACAGACCTAAACGTTAATGAAGGGATGCATTTTGCAAACATTTTTATTTCTAAAATCCGACAGCTAAATTGCTGCTGTATAATTTATCAAACTTATTACTATTTAGACATAATTTTTAAAATGGTGAAAAAATGCTCAAATGATCTAATTCTGGCCCATTCATTATATTGACGGCATAGTGGACGACATAGGCATTAACCAATGGAGATTACTGTTAATAAAATGGGAGGGTTAGGCTGCGGGGAAGTAGTGGTTAACAGAAGGTGAAGGTTAAGGGTAGGCCTCAGGGACGAAACGGATAGTAGAAGGGAAAGGTTAGAGGTTGACCCTGGGAAAGGATTGGTTATGGAAGGGCTAGGGTGAGGATTAGGGTAAGAGGAAATATTACCTGTCCATGATGGGAAGTTAAATCTTCTTGTCCTGTCCTTTGCTCCCTCTGCATTTACCGTAACAGAAACAACCTGTCGAGATAGGGCAGGCGAACCACACTTGTTAATGAACATATGCAGTGTTTCAATAATTTGTACCAATAACAGTGCTAGTCCAGGAAGCTGCTGACACCCAACTCTTCACAGCAGTGGTCGAAGTGGAAATTTAGAAGAGGGGGTATGGACATTCAGAAGTGACGGTATGGAAACACTGCATATAATAGAAGTCAATGGAGATTTGTAGTATTTCAATTACAGCAGTGGGAGAAGTGCCGGTATGGCATACCCCCGTATACACCCCCACTTCGAGCCCTGCTTCCAGTGTATATAAAACCTTTGGAGAGACCTTTATTTAAGGTATGAAAATGATGTGTATGCATTGTCTCCACAATATAGGTAATTCAAATGAAATATGTTGGTTGAAATAACAATTTTTCTGCCCATATACACACACTCACACATTTTTGAGACAATTTTCCCTTCCAGAAGATTTTGATCTTTGAGTTTCATAAACTATTACAAATTATGCTGATTACATTCTACTCCTGTAAGTGCCCCTTATATTACCTTTATTTTTCCATAAGCCATTATTATAAACCATTATGTTCCTAAATCAGAACTGATTATTATGATTTAGAACTAATACAAGTATTGCTGTTCTCCATCTTGCAATACTGCCGTGTCACTGCAGGGAAATAGACAGAACGCTTAGAAATATTTACATATGTCTAGATGATAGATGNCAATATGTAAGATTCACAATTTATAACCACATCTGTGTATTCTACAGTCTATCTGTACTTACATACATGCATACATGTTTCTACAACTCATTATACCTGCCAGGAGGCATTTCTTCTGCAGAAGGCACATACTAGGATGTGGTTATTTAATTGCGTCTTTACTCTTTCATCTTCTATCATTAAAACTGCCACTCTATTTTATCTCTTTGCTTTTACACCTAAATGACATCAGAATTAAGACTAATGCAAGAAACGTATGAAATGCAGCAGTTGTATATGTACTGTATATATGAATGTATAAATATGAATTTAGGTTCACAATAAATATAAGTTGAGCATGCCTCCTAACTGTCACGATTTTGGGTAACTGTCCCGCCCTGCCTTCCTCCAAGTTTTTCTTTAATAGGGTACTGACCCAGAGGCCTCATGTTTTCCACAAATAGGGTGGAGTTTGATCAGGACAAGGTGGAGCTGGGGGCTTGGTTTGGGCAGAGCCATTGTATTTTGTAATGTATGTGAATTGATACCGGAGGCACAAATGGGCTGAGCACCTGAAGCACAGGAATAAGATAACAGCTTTAAAACATGGTAGTGGCACAAGACAATTCAAAACAAGCCTGGGAGCAGTGGGATTGCAGGGACCGTTCCGTACGTTAGAGGGGGCAGACGGGGAGGACAGACAAGTGAGGGTTGGTGCTCTGCAAACTACTCTATCCAAGGAGGAGCCAATGTATCACTACAGGCTCAGGGGATTCTGACAGGATTAGGATGTAATTATCTGGAGAGGTTATGAAATCAAGGGGGCATTAAAAGACTAGAATAAGTGGGTGATTTCTGGAACTCCAACCATGGAAGCCAGGTGGCCTGGAATCCAGGTATCCGTTCTCCTGAGGACATCAGTAAGTCATCCATAGCCAGAAAATGATTGACTTGGAGGACCCAATCATGCATGGTAGGGAAGACCAAATGCTTCCAGCAAAAGGGGAAGAGCGACTTTGCAGCGTTTTTAAATTGCTTGAGGAGTGACCATTTGTAACGTGTAAAAGGGAGATTAGTTAGGGTCAGTAACCAAAATTCAGGCCCCTGCAGGACATCTGCATTCGCAAAGGCTTGTGGTCAGGTTGAGGACTCTTGGCATTGGATTTGTCCATGTCCATGTTGACTTGAAAGTTAGATAAGCCCCCAAAGAACTCAATGGCCAACATTAATACCGGGAGGGAGGTCACAGGGTTGGTGAGTGTAAGGAGGAGATCATCTGCTGGGGTCCTAGTATATTTAACTTGGTGAATCAATTTAGTGGTGTTGTCCTGAGCCTCCCACCCAAGGACAACGCCTCCTGGTCGTTGTAAATGAGATCTGGTAGAATCACATTTAAACAAATAGGTGCTTTTCAAAAGACATAACTGTGATGTGGGCTGCCGAGGGAAAAGTGGAAGTGGAAAAGTAAAGGAAGTATCATTAAAGGCTGGTAGAAGCAGAGGGAGGAGCTGTGCACGATATGTCTTATAATAAGGGGTAGTGTAGACATCAGGGTCCGGGCTTTTCCCAGTTGGCAGCTGTTTCAGGGCCAGTTCTTGCAGGGTAAATGGTGAATCAATGCGAGAGAGATAATCTGCTGGGTTTTTTTACGTTTCTGAGCTACTGAGGCCAGCAGGAAAAAAGGAGAGTCAGAATAAAGAGGCAATCTCTTTATCTTGAGAATGAACCTACCTAAAGGTCTCCTGGGGATAAAGGAAGCAGCTCACTGAGAGAAGAGAGCCCTGGTCAGTTTGTCAGATTCTATACACGGTCGTGGTGCTGGACGAGGAGGGACATCATATAAAGATCAAGAGACTGATACTGAACTAATTTAAGAACTGTGAACTGGTGAAGTACTATACGACACAGGTACAGAAGGAATTCCTTTTTTTTTTAAGATAAGGGAGCGCCTAAACTCCTTACATAAGACTTCTTTTTCAGTAGAAATAGAAGCCTGTAGCCCATCACTGGACACTGCTCACGCATGACCTTAACGACTTGAATGTATCCTGCTTGAACACATTCCTCCCCATGAGAGGTGTACACACATACATACTGTTTTCAACTTTCTACATATACATTCAAGGGATCAGGCATGCCCCTTAATGGTATGAAAAATGTCCAGCAATGGTGTAAGCCATGCATCGGTGGAAACAAATAGTGCTTACTATATATGAGGGGGCCCCAGGAAGTTGCTGTAACAGGGCCCAAAATTTCTCTTGGCAGCCCTGTGGACATGTATAGTGTGTCATTATATGAGAGATATAAAATTATAGCTACTCGGTTTCCCCTTCTTATAAGGGTCATGGAGAAGCGACTCATTAAAACGCCAAGTCCATTCCCTGTGAGCTACCCAAATAACTAACAAGGAATGGTCAGACCAAGAGTAAAATGTGTTGCTAGCTTACTCACAGCTTACTGTGAGTCTGAACCTCCCCAACATGGCTGCGGAGAACTTTTAAACTGGAGGAACTGTCTTAGCACAGATAATGTACACTTATTTACATGGTATATCAGAGTTGCTGACTCTCCCAAAATTTATGAGAGACTGACGAATTTTGTGCAAAGCTACTGGTATCCTGAGAGAGTCATCAAATCTACCGGGAACTAGGCTGAAGTAGTGATTTACATTAGCCCCGATCAATACTATGAATGGGCAGGGCTTGTTGACGTCACACTCTCCCATTCATAGTAAATGCATACGTTTGGCCATTCAGGGGTGGGGCTTTTCCCAGGCCCCTTAGTTAAACTAGAAGTCGCAATTCCCTGTTTTATATATATATATATATATATATATATATATATATATATATATAATTTTTTTTTCACCCTTTTTTTGGGGTTTTCTTTATAGGTAAAATCAGTGGTCGAAGTGAAAATTTAGAAGTAGGGTTATGGACAGTTAGAAGTGGTGGTATGGAAACACAAATATAATAGAAGTCAATAGAGATTTGTAGTTTTTTAATTACATCAGTAATAGACGTTCCGGTATGGCATACCCCTGTATACACCCCCACTTCGAGACCTGGGTAAAATAAAATTACATGAATTCAAAGGCATCTTATTTACTCAGACTATGTACAGGATATAACAGGATTAATATAACTGTTGTTTTTATGTGTATTTAGTTTTAATTGAATATATTTCCCCATTATTTTTGCATTATGCACATTCTATTAGTTTTTGCTATTAAGATAATGATAGCTAATTAGGGTTTGCAACTATCTGACTAATAAATGGAAAAGTAATTTTTAAAATAATAGAAAAAGGTTATTAAACTGAATCTTATGAATTTATGTTAACAAAATTAAGGTTCTAAAAATATAATTGTTAAAAAGGTGAAGGGCACTTGCATTAATGTAATGTCACTGCTGTTAACATCTCAGCATGACAGGAATGATCACAGTAGTTGTGTAGAAAATACGTAGCAAGCTGAAAATTATGTGGAATTACATGTCTGCTTTTTCCAGAATATTATTGTACATCAAGTATTAACTTTCAACTGCCAAGAGAATGGTGTGGAAATTACATAGTGCGCCAAGCTTTTAATGAAACACTGCTTTTTCTGATTTACAGAATGACGGGGTCCTGTGTCCACAAGGTGATAAAAAGAAAGTATTAAAAATGATTTTTATTGTGGAAAAGTCCTGTATTGCAAAATAATCAACAAAGTATTGTTGATAGCTTGGTATAAGTTAGTACAATTAAAAACAAGCATGTAAACTACCTAAACATATCCCACCCACAACATAATATTTGTCATTATACATCCAGCAACATTTCCTGGTGGTCATAGTTTATTATTTAACATGGATTAAGGATATTACTGTTACTGTGATGGAAGGGACTTGATGACGTTAAATAAATAATAAATCAATAACAATTTTATGCTTCTTGCCATTCAGGGATGGGGAGTTTTATGCAAATAACNCCCTCTGCCCAACCTCCATGCTGACAGCTTTTGGTTTCTACTGGGAGGGGGAAATCAAACGTCAGCCGGCCTCAGTTACCATATAGTAAAAACAGGCTATATATATGATCACATAGTATTGGAAATTTCAGTGCAAAGGCTGGTTTACCTACTCTCTCGGAATGTCTGATAGTACCCTGGATTTCGGGCACTTCTCTCAGTATCCGGGAGACTCAGAAAATCTCATGGGACTTGGGCTGAGGTAGTGATTGTTAATGAATATAACTGCCTCAGCCATGAGTGCTATGATAAATGGGTGGAGGTGAAGTTTTGGACATGATTTGCATAAATCACACCCTTTGTCCCACCTCCAAGTGTGATACCCCAGGAGTATACGTTTATACGTGCCTTTATTGTGACTATATTTGAGCATATATTTCATACAGCAAGCAGTGCAGATTTGGCCTTTGACCACTAAAGCCTCTAATTGGCTAAGCACAGTTAATAGAGAGGTGTACAGGGACGTGTTCAAAATCTGTGAGAAGAGAACCATGTGCAGAGCAGGGCTGAGCTGTGGTAACGCTGCTGGCAGTTTGGAGAGTGGACGCTGCGGTGAGCAGAAACCGAGAGAATATCCTGTGATCGTCACCTGGGGCCAGAGATCGAGAGGACCACTGATAGCATCCAGCAGGACATCATAGAGGAATAAAAATAAACTAATGCTATGAGCTTTAAAATCAGTTTATCCTTCAATTATACTATTTAATATGTGTCAGCTATGTGTCAGATCGGTACAGCTGAGTTAACTTACAGCTGTGTTTGGGGCATTTTCTTTAGAAAAAAAATCCAGAATTACCTGAGCCTGCTTATAACTGCGCTGAAACTTCCAAGTTCTTATTGAAACATATTGGAACGCTCGGTCACACTAGTGCTTATCGGTCATAGACAGATCAGCCAAGCTCCAGTTCTCTCTCTAAATGAAGTCCCTGCAGTATTTACATCTCCTACTCTTTCATACAGTTTAAGTATAGAACATTATAAAGTATGGAAACATATTCTGCTTCTGTACAGACAGAGTGAAACTTTCTGAATCCTAATTTTAACACCTTTAAAATGACCTTTCAAACTAGTTTTTTGTGTTTGACATTAAGAACAGAGGTCAACAGAATCTTTATTATTTTGTGTTACAAGAGTTTATATAAGTCTACTGCATAGTGCTGAATTCAAACAAGTGTTTTATAATGACTATTACATTTGGATTTTTAGTGAGACCCAATTTAAGTTTACATCAGCCATTAATTACATCTGCCATCAGCTCAGGTATATTTGAATTGAAGAATTGTGTCTGGGTTTGAATAGGGTCTGCACAGAAAGTTGGACCTGGTCCTAGGTGTGGAAAACAGCCGCTATTTAATGTTTAGGCACACTTAAAAACCCATAATTATAGATCTGAACCCGTAGGATCTAGAGCTCCGCAATGATAGCTGAATTCATCGGCAGTGTGGGTATGGTAGTAGCACAATAATGGCCCTTATGTACTATCCAGGGATCTTCATAACACTCATTTTTAGTAAGGGTGGTGCAGAAAAGTTACTATAAGACTGAAGCTTTCAAGTAGCCTTCCCTCACACTTATGGCATTCTTCATACTGCAGGATTTGGATTTTCGTAGGTCCTATGTTTGCAGTTCCGAACACAAAATTTGCAGCGGTCTGTATTCAGTCGTTTTCTTTATAGCAGAGAAAACATTACATCATTTCATTGCTTTCAGCTTTCATGTTATATAATTCCTTCCTATTAGAAAAAAAATATTTCATAAGTAAAAAAATGATCTTCTGAAATAGAAAATGAAAACTAATGGCTAATGCACAGAGCTCATCTGAGAATGTAGATCCATAAATAGCCAATAACAACAGATTGTCTTGACTAAAGAACAAGAAATTGCCTTTGATTGGTTTATAAAGCACATGCGGGCTATAATGGAGAGGCCCTAAATGGTGTTTTTGTGTGCTGCCGTGCCTGATGCAGTCTCTGGATGTTCATTCACCTGTTAATCTCTTTGCAGTTAGGAGTTTAGTGACCAGATTCTAATCATTTGTTTGTCTGTTGCTTTATAATCTAAACCAGTGGTCGAGGTGGACATTTATAAGTGGAGGTATTTAAGCATAGAAAATGATAGCAGTAAATAGAGATACAGTTTTTATTCATTAAATTAGTGAAAGAAGTGACGGTAAGGCTTACCACGGTATATACTGCCACTTCCAGCCCTGATCCAAACTGGAGCACAACACTATGGACTGGATCCTGAGATTCAATCCTTTACATAGTCAGGTGCCCTTACATGTGCTTTGTTTGAGTATCTTACACAGAAGTAGGTTTAAAATAGGTGATTCTTTATTATTATCATCATCATTTCAATATTATTCTTTATTTACAAATAACAATGGCTGGACTTCTGATACCCAGGACTTACCTTAACTTTCAAACAGAAAATTGTATACAGAGCACTCACCCCTCCTGTTGAAAGGTGTTATAAGTGTCATGCATGGATCAAAAGTGTTATATACATCAGGAAAAGTCTGTAGTACATTGTGACAGGTATAACAAGCCAATATGTGCTCTCTTTGGGCTGGATTCAGCTTTTCACTCTCATGACTTACTCTCATGAGTTACACTCTCATGGGCAAAACCATGNTGAATTGCAGGGNGGTAAAATGAATGTCAGTGTTTGCATGCAGGGATAATACTTTATTGTTACATGTTGCACACAGATACTGACCAGCGTTACTGTTACACTGTTATTAGACTAGGACTAGGAAACATCAGCTGTCACTTGTTATGCTGATTGCAACTAATTAAATTTACCTCCCCTT
>JABWIB010007187.1:25729-37703 GCA_016617825.1 Platyplectrum ornatum
CCCATCCACCTACAAACCCCCAAGAAAATTCTGCATCTATGGTTACACAATATTTTCCTTCTCCTTCTCTTTCTCTCTAATGCCTCCATTCACTCCTTGTTATTTTAGTTGATGAAGTACATACAGTTTATAAATCAGGAAAATGTTCTCTAATAAGCCTGCACATAATAGACTCTGATAGTTTTTAATATTACCCTTAACTGGACCCATATGGAAATAAAGCTAGAGGGCCTTATATATTTATATTTTATGATTTAGACATATTTTACAAGTGCTTTACATCAGAACTGCCGGATTATTAACCCTTTCTGAAGCCAGAGAAAGGGAAGTGGAAGGTGAGACGTAATGGGGATAACAAGTCATGCAGAAGTCAGTGTGATAAATGTATTTATTTTTTGGGGGGCCTTTAACACAATTGCATGCGGGTGTTTGCATCTATATGTACCCATCTGTTTGTGACTTGGGGATCTAATGTCAGCTCTGCTTTTTTTTATTACACATTTGTATTACAGAATTATTTTCCTGTTTGGTTTAAAGGATAATTTTAACAGACCTTAGCCAAGTGTAATGACCGTCATAAAGACTTTAGGTGTTAGAAGTGGTGAAGGCATGTCTGCATCAATAGTATTTAGTTTTATTTTGCATTTTTTCTCTTTGAGCTAAGGCTGCCACACTCTGTAGTATCTGTCAAAGGAGTCAGAATGGGGAATTTTGCTCATAATGTCAATAGGCGGTAGTCACTTTATAACTAATGGTATAAGTATATCACAGACAATCTGGTGCCATGCTCATTATAGTAATGACTGAATGTATTTATTTTGTGTGAAAAGATCCAGAGCCACAGACAAAATACACAGCCCAAAAGCCATAAGTGAATGCATATCTGCAGCACAGTCTACCTGCAGTCTGCTGTCAAACTAGGTGTTCACATCATCAGCAGAGGATGACAGGAGGCATTAGTCCTTTGTCAACCAACTGAGGTAGCTACATTGGATGTATATCCAAGAAAATCAGGAGTTCCCAATTCTTATTCAGAAGCACTTACATCATTACTAATGGAGATAGTAAGGTGCTTAGCAGCTGACCAAATGAATAGGAAAACTATTTACTGAAATAAAAGAGATTTACCTTTCGAAGAATCCAGACTTCCCTAATATAATAATTGTATATACAATGGGATGCTTTTTACAGAATATGCTATTGATTCTTTTTTCAGAGGTGGTAGACCTCTGTAGTGGCACAGAAAATGTCTTTTAACCAATCATTATGCCCTATTATAATGTTTCTGTAGCCTTATACTGGATTTGTATGTCCAGCACACTGGAAAACAACTTTGCATGCACCTAATAGCATTCCCTAGCTCATGCTCTATTCTAAGATTAATCACTGAAAGGAGCCATTGACAGCATCGACAAATGGTCATGGTACTGTCCCAGACACTTGGCCTGCCTTAGGTGACATGTAATTTTTTTTTGCTGAGATCAAAGAAAAATCATCTGTATGAAAAAAAAGACTTTCTGGTTTAAATTAGAATTTTATGAATTTACAAGAACAGAGCAAGCACAACAATGTATAATATGTGCGATTTACAACTTTCCACCTCTTAGGCATCAGCCATACTTGACACCTAGTCAGATAAACATAAGCAGTGAATGTTTGATGTTACCAGAATCAGAGAAAAACTAAAAATATGAATATCTGAATTGTAATATTCTTGAGTTTAGATCATAGGGTGATAAATCTATATATTACATAAGAATGGGCTCATGTGACCCCATAACTTATGTGTGGTGGCAGCCGTGCTTGGGGTGGCTTTAGAACAATTAAGAGATGTTATTCTTTAGGCCCCTAGGTAATAGTAAAATTATCTCAGGTAAATTGACAATAAGTGTGGTTTTGGTAGAGCCCTTTCAATGTATATTAATGGGCTAATGGCTTTACTGATCCACTAATGGTAGTCCGATCCTAATAATATGTCCAGGTAAAACGGTGTGGTCAAAGTCCTGGTTTCCTCATAGATAGAGAGAATAATTAGATCAAACTCCTGCAAGTTGCAGGCTTACCTAGCCATATGAGGAATGCTTGAATCCGGCTCCTGCGGGTCACAGGATTACCTCTTCTCAAACGTGTTAGTTTGTTATATCGAGCAGCACTCCAGGAATTCAGTAAGAGTTTGCAATAGATTTTCAGTTTGACAATCAATTGTGGCAATAATTTTCCCAACAGTGGGAACACAGCTGTGCTGCTGACGCGTTTCGGGCTGTCAAGCAACTTTCTCATAGGCAATAATCTCTACTCCTGTACAGGAGCTCTTTAAATAAGGCTAAATAATTAGCCTCCATGGCCTAAATTCACAAAGCTGGGAGATTGAAAAGTGGGGATGTTGCCCATAGCAACCAATCAGATTCGAGCTCACATTCTCCAGTATGTAAAATGAAACTAAGAGCTTGAATCTGAATCTGATCCCTACTTTGCAATTCCCCTGTAATCTCCCCGCTTAGTGAATTTAGGCCCATGTGTGTGAACAATGAAACATCCGGACAACTTTAGATATCTCTCAATAGCAGTATAAAACATCATAGTAATTAAGGCATAGCCAGATACATTGCTTAAAAATAACAATCAAAGAGAAAATAAAAAATATTATTAACAAAAAAAATTTATACACATATATTTTTGTTACTAATCAGTATTGATCCACACTATGCTACTCACGGTAAACATAGAGGTGTACATGATAATGTTATTATGAATTCATACAAAGCATCCAATACATTACTTGCTAGGATAAAGCCTTATATCTGTCTCCGCCCATCCCCCCCCCCACACTTTTCCATGTTCAATATCGTTAAACTTTTGGGATCTCCGTTACGTACCTCCACAAAGTGTTTTGGGACGCTATGAGTTAATACGTTCTTAATAATTGTTCGTCTATGCTCCGTAAAATACACCTGGTAAATATCTGGCAAGACAATAATTGGTGATGATAATTGCTCCACTTTCGCTTAATTATAGGCTGTTTATGGAAATCGCTCGGGAACCATAGACTGTATGATAAGATGTCCCTTCTGCCAGATTACACCAATGATTTTCAGCATATAATCATATACCGGTAATACATTATAGCATGCACAAAAACACCAAAACAAAAAATAATCCACTAGCTTCTAGTGCTGCAGTTAAACAGGATATGCACAGAACATTGATCCTTGAAATGAATGGGCTAAAGCAGTAGATTTCATAAGATAAGAAGGGGAAACGAAGGTACAACAGAACAGTTAGTAGAACAACAGCTATAAGTAAGTATAAAAGCAGCTATTCTGCCGATTCTTGATGATCACAAGGGTGACTTGTTCATCCCTCCCTGAACCATTACCATAAGTTGATATATCAGGTGTTATTTTTGTTAATAGCGTAAGCCTTACCATATATTGTTAAAAACAATTCTTCTTAGAAATGTTTATTACATTCAGAAATCCTATATTCAGGCCATATCCCAATTACACAGCATTTATCTAAGTATCAATCTAAGATTGAAAATGGGTTAATTTATACCCTTGGTAGATAAATTTTAGATTCTTTTTAGACTAATTTAAAATTGTGGTTTAATATTTCATATTTTAGATTTATCAAGTATAATGAGATTTTTAATCCCAGCAGTGCTCTAATTTTCACATATACTTTTCTATATAATACCCGATATTGTTGCATATTCCATTGTGGTTTCCTTGCCAGCCAGTTGTGTATATGTATGTTATTTTTCTCCAGTACTGAAGCAATGAAGAGTCTTTCAACATCTGTCCGCCACCACTGAGTTCACATTCCTTAGAATCAAGAGGCATAAAGGCTCAGGATTCAGGAGAATGGGCAATGTTTGACTATAAAGCATTTGTGCTTGAATTGAAAAGACGTTGGTTAGGAAAAATTGGACAGATGAAGTTTTAAGAAATTTTTTTTAAACATAACAATGGCAAGGATCATGCTTCCCAGAAGATACTCTGTCCTGGGCAAACTCTGAAAATACATATATCATTTAATGACCAGTCATCAATTGCAAATTGCTCTTACCATATGTTAGATAGAAATACATCAACTGTGCTTTCTGCCATTAATAGAATTTTCCAGACTTATTTCACATTTTCCATGGTCTCCAAATATCACCTGACCTGATCCTGACTAAATAACAGCATTGATTTACAGAATGTGTATTTCTCCATTTGTATTGTGCATGTCTACTGTGATCCTACAGATCTGTTTTCTGTAGGAATTACGTACGTTATGGGTGTACAGAGTTTATAGTTGGTGGTGGTAGCCATTTACATTGTACAGCATGGGCTAAGCAGAGGACCCTTCGTACAGATCTTTTCTATACCAACCTTCCACATAGGTCTGTATGCGTAGGACTAAAGTTAGAGAACTGCAGCCTAAGTTCCTTAAATGTGATGGGGTGTGATGGTAAAATACAAACATAACATAGGAACATAAAATTTAGCAAACCTATGGAAGCTTTCTTAAGGTAGAATCATCTGGCCCCATTGTGAGCAACAATAGTTCCTGAATAGTGGAACTATTGTCATTCTCATAGAACCTCTGGCTATTCGGATCCGGTCCTCCATATTCGTCTTCTCTGACTGTCAGATTGACCATAAAATAGATCTCTATGCAGATGATGTCCTTTTGTCAGTCGACTTTTATATATTTGAGGGTTTACTAATAGCTATACCAAATTATATCAGTCCAATCGCCCCTCAATTTTGTCTGCAGTAGGCTCTGACCTGGATCTTTGGAACCCCATGCTCATTTCATGAAAATGAATGTCCTTCTCTGATTATTACACCAGGCCCAATACACACCTTTAAATATTTACAAAATAAACAGATGAGTGTAGACAAATAGGTGCCCTCGGGTTCTCTTGCATCATCATGGGCCTCGGTTTACTTGACTTCAGTAGATACTACATAGCAGCCCAGATCTCCCAGTGTGTATTATGGAATTTTACAGCCACTGCTCGACTATGGCCTCATGAAGCTCTAATTGGCCTTGGTGTCCTCTCTGTTGTGGTAAATAGTGCACTCACTCGGTAATTCCTCACTATTTAACCCTATGGGATGGTACCCGTAATAGATATAAACTTTACCTTCTTCCCTCGTTTCCCTATGTGATAACCATGATTTCAACCCATGATGTTCCAACAAAGTTTTCTGCCTGGGCAAAGAATGGTGTATTTTTTATTGACCTCTTTCCACTGGTCTCTGACCTCAGGGAGGCTTTCCATCGTCCCAATACTCAGTTCTATCAGTATCTTCAACTCCAGCACTTTTACGCCTCAATTGTGCAATTGTTCCTGGATAACTTTTTATATGCAAAGCTAATAGCTGCTACCTTTTTCCCTCCTGCTAACCTATGTCATTATTTGCATCCATTGGAAATCCTTTTATTTAGGCTTTCTTCAACCATTGATATATGGTTATTATATTCATTCATAGTAGTCTGATATTTATTTGTCATGCTACATTAAAATATAAACATTTCTTTTTTACAATGCCAGCTTGTAATTGTAAGCATACACAGGATTTCACTTTACCTGCTATCGCCCCTATACTGTGTATAAGTGCTGCAGACTAACAGACTTCTGAAATAATTCCTTTCTAGCTCTCTGATAGTCAGTGCGTTAAGTTCCATTTCCCACGAAAGACTAATGACTTGGGATAAGGGGGCATGTCAATTCCTGCCTCAGGAGGTGCAGGGAAGAATGTGATAGGAGTGGGCGTTTCTTCTATGACAGAAGGCGCGTTCTTGCGCTTCTGGCTGTTTACGTTTGGACTGACATTGAGCTTGTTTTATGATCTGGGAATCCCCAGTATTTCAGCTGAAATTATAGCTCCATCTGTGAACCCTTATCACAGTATTTATACGCTCTGTGTTTTACCACTGTCGCTTTGCTGTGTTCATCTGGATACATGCTGCTACTGTATACTTGCTGATGTAAGCTCAAATTCCTGATTGCTAGCCTTTGTCACTAATACTCTTTTCCATTTAGCGGATGCATTCATACAAAACCGTGCATGGAAAATATAGGTAAAGTATAACAAAAAAATGTGCATAAACATGGAAATGTGGCACGCAAAGCCATCATAACTGGAAGCCATTTACTATTATAAAACAGTTAAAGTATCTAAATTTGATCTGATCTGAGAAACTGTAATAATGTTTTCTATTAGTGACACGCTGCTTGTCAACACCTAACCTTGCTTCACCCAATAATCAAACTCTGGGTTGGCACCACATTAACAAAAATTAGAGTACTGACCCATAAAAAGTTGGGTCAGTAATCATACGAGACCTAGTTGGAAATAATCTTTGAGTTGGTGGTGAAGAGAATGTTTTTGTATAAAGGCAGTTACCACACAAAAATAAAGTGTGGTAGGTTTTAAGAAGGTGTTGAGGAGAAAATGGCACACTTACATAAAATAAGCTTATGCCTCCTTTTTGTATATGTATATGAAAGACAAAAAACAAAAGACCGTAAAGAAAAACTGAAAACAGAGTGGGCCTACATTCATTAAGTAAGAAATTGCAGGGGGTTCGAAAGATGGAGATGTTGCCCATAGCAACCAATCAGATTCAAGTTCTCAGTTTAATTTTACATACTGGAGAATGTGAGCTTGGATCTGTTTGGTTGTTATGGGCAATATTCCCACTTTTCAATCTCCCTACCATCTCCCTGCTTAGTTAATATAGGCCTAGGAGTCTTATGAGTGTGACATGACCATAGCATATGATTTTAACAATAATTTTCAATATTCACAAATCAATGCAAAGGTAAAAGACCATGGATAAATATTAATTTAAAGAAAGTAATCAGAATTATTTTCACAGAGGAGCAGAAAAACTAAATGTGGACAAATTAATAATGCCACATGGGATGCAACCTAGCAGATGTGGTTTTCCGCAGATTACACCACAGAGACCACCATAAAAAAGAGCCTGCCCGAAGCAGTGAGTTGGAATATTGTATTTCAAAACAATGAGTTTTGCAGCTGCAAATGTAAGACATACCAGGATACTAATACAGGAATGCTGCTAAATCCATTAATAACAAAGAAAATGGTGGCAACTACCAACCAGTGAGCCTTACATTAGTATGGAAATTGTTGTTCATTGCGCACTTGGATAGTATGTCTTTAGACAGATGAGGCAAAAATATGTATACTATGAGTGATGATCTAAGTAGACTAAAAAATGAGTGTGGTGACTACAGTCTAATGTCAAATAATGTAAAATCATGCATTTGGGACTCAAAAGTTGGGCCCAAAAATCTCAATAACAACACTGCCTTAGAAGATGTAACAATCATCCTTCAGATTGTGGATATGACATAGACATGGTTAACTGATCCGCTCTCTGATAGTGGACAGAAATAAGAAAATCAGTGAGAGAAGAGAGTGCACAGCAGAAGGGGCAAGATATGGAAATACATTATCATTTATTTACTGTACATGTGGTAACAATTTAATGAGTGATACGGCTGACATGGTATCATGCCATCATAGCAAGCAGTACTGATTACAAATTGCTGAGGATAGGGAATAATTTCATGTTCTGAGCCCTAAAACTTATGTCAGGAATTGCATTGGCAGATTACCTTTGTTTGCAATTTAATTATTGCCATTTCTAAGGTGAAGATAACACCCTTTCGACTTTGTGTCCAGTGTGTTCCACTACGTCCTGATTTCAGTGGGACAGTCCTGCTTTTGGGTGATTTTGATAAAATTGAGGGTTTTTTCAACGTAAAACTTACTTATTTGTATTTTTATCATAAACTGTATAAAATGATGTACTAGCTATCACCTCAATGAGCAAAAATCAGGTTAGATCAATGTTTACATGTGGCCTATAAAAATCTAGGTCATTTGGGTGAAATAAGTTAATTCAGAAGGTAGAATAAAGTCAGACTGGATGGGACCAGTATGTGGATGGTAAAAATCTATTCTCTGTTTTCTTATTAGCTTGAAGGGAGTTTAATTATAAAACCAATGTTTAATATAAGACTAGCGTGCTGAAAGGCATTTTAATATACTTTTAACGTGTCAAAGGTACGAAGTTACCTTTATTACAGCGTTAGTGACATTGGCAGTAAGAGTTAATGGTGCCCACTGCCACTTACATTAGCACCCTAGTGCCTGAGGGTTGGGAGCGCACACTTGTTTACATGAAAGTAATTTCAGGACTATTACAAACTAGGGCAATAAGCAGTCAGTGCTCTTGTTAACAAGGCGAGTGGGTTAATGACCCGTTTCATTGCTAACAACTTTTCCAAACACGTTCCCCTACTCCCAGCCCTTTTAAGTAGCCTGAAGCATCAGCCAATAACACATTTCATTACACAGAGGGTGAACACTTTGTAGATAGGAGTCGTGTGGGGAGACTCTGATGGTGTAAAAGTGCACCTGCTCATATCAAAGTCTTAACCATTAAGGTGCTGCATAGCTTCTAAGCTTTGTTATTGTAGGTGTATGTGCAGGTCATTTTAAACAGACACAAAACACGTAAACATGGTTCCCTGATCATTAGTGTCCAGACACAGACAGTGTACACTTACTTAAGTAGTAATGCTGGCGTTAAAGACTAGCATAGGGTTTAGAGTAATACTAATCATTAATTATATATTATAAGGAATATTTGACAAAACCTCCGCTAGTACTTACATAAATATATTGTGGATTTGCATTATTAGATGTATTTTCTTTGTCTGCTATTTATAACCACTTCATCAATAATGTATTAAAAGAATAGAACATAGTTAAAAATGTATGATTATTCTGTGAAGAGATTCGCAGTGCAAACTAAATCCATGTTGCTCCAACTACTCCCCTACCTGGAGCAACCTAGAATTCTCTTCAGGTTTAGTGACTATCTTACACACGCTGGAAGGACAAGGGGACATGGTCTATCCAGAAGACCAGATCGTGAACTTTCACATTTTAAAAGAAACGTTTAATTAATCTAACTTCATATATGCTAACCCAGAACATTCTATGTTGTCTATGCATTCAGATTATAGACCACTGCCTCTTCCATATGGTAGGGTCAGAACTGCTCTGCACTCTGCTATTGTTACACCTGACCCTCCCTGGTACCTCCTAATGGGAACATTTAAGTGCCTAACTATTTGAAGCTACAATATAATACCTTCACTGACTGCTGAGACGTGTTTCCACCTCTGCACATAAATCCGTAACCATCTTGGGCTGATCCTGTATTGCACATTGCGGCTGAATGTGTGTATTTTTGTGCGTGTTTTCGCACTGCGCATGGTCGTTGAAGGCTAAATCGGCTGCTAATGATGCCACATTAGTGCCTGCCTGTCTGTCTCTGTGTTTTTGGACACCGAAAAATGGACGTGCCACGATATTTTAATGAGATTTTGGGGTGTGGCTGGTGTTGCGCTTATCTCATAGCATTTATTGAACATCTGCGGCTTATTTCCCGCGTCTGGCTAGGAAAGGTGCAACTGGTATGTTTGCTATACCTTGCTGATAGTCAGCCTATTTATAATAGTTGCAGGAAGTGTTCCCTGGCCTGCACTTTGGTTTTGTGCAGTGCTTGCATCTTTGTTGTGTCACTGGTGTGCATTTTGTAAACCCCATTTAGATAAATGTAAGCTAGAAAATGGCAAAGTTGTCAAATGTTTAAACATAATTAAATACTGCACACAACAAAAACAAAAAATAGAATAGGGAAGGAGAAAAGCACAAGGAGAAAAGTACAAAAAAAATTATTAAAAAACAACAAACAAAAAAGCATTCCAACAAGACGCTAAACTGCAGTTCTGAATGCAGTTCACAGTAGCACATTTTGGCCACAAAAAAACACGTGTTACACAGCGCATCCACGCAGAAACTGCGCATTCTCTGCACTACAACTCTGGATCTGGTCCCTTGTTTCACCGCAGAAACAATCTCTGCATCACATCTAGCATGTGTATGAGCACATGTAGCTGAGTGGAGGTACATGACTTACCCTTTATCCCTTTCATAGTAGTGACTTACCCCAATGTTCTCTTATACCTTAATTATATACTATTTCTGTATGGGGAAATATGGTACTTAGTTCAGCTCAGTCAATCTTGGCAGGAATATAAACAGAGAGATTATGCCAGGTAAAAATAAAACTTTTCAAAACAAATACAGAGATGTGTAGTAACACATCTAGTAATGAACATCACTAGTGCACGTGCCTCGGGAGCTTCTCAAGCAGTGACCTATGATTCATCTGCAGCTGGTAATCAATACTGGTTACTAAAATGGTAGTACACATATTAGCTCCAGAGTTAGTCCTAATCCAGTAACAGAAAAGATGGTTCTAAATGCTCACGAGGGAAACTTGTGGATCCAGCATAAGAAAACAGGCTGATCCACTCCAAACACAGTAAAAACCAGACATCTGGATTTCAGTTTTCATTATACAGCCATAAATCAGCAAGTGCGAGTCAATGAGACAAAGGGCTAGAAATTGTGTAACATGTCTCCCTGGGCTAGATTTACTAAACGGAGAAAAGGGAAAACGGGGATGTTGTCCATACAACTCTGGGAGACAAATACATATACAATGGTATGTGAGGATTTCTTATGGGACAGCAGTACCCTTTCAGCCATCAGATAGTTTCATTACAAGCGTTATGCACCAGATCACTTATGCTAGTGATGAAGAGATACAGACATCTTATATGTAGTATTTTTTATATCAGTAATACCTCTGCAGAATGGAAACTCAAATAACAATTGTATAGTATTATGGCACACTCTAGTGGTAAGTCCTCAGATTGGACACATTGTTTAGTCACTGAAATAAGGATAATTGCCTGAAAATTTAGATTATCCAGAATAGTTTTGTATTAAAATGGCAAAAAAAAATAACAAGTGTAATACACCGTTGACAAACCTGAAAATTCAGGAAGAACACTGGCTGAGTTTACTTATTGCACACAAATACTGAACAGCTTTCTTGTTAAGTTCACCTTTCAACTCATTCTGTTTGCACATTCTGCTTCCCCCTGCAGTTCAGCATGGCATAACCATAGGTTATATTTGCTTTTTGCTTCCCCCTAACTCTGGATCTAAGTGATGTCATTTTACAATTGATTCAAATTGATTGAAATTTCAGTTGGTGAGTATTGGTAGTCTGGCACTGGGCATATTACTTTGCATGTGCAGCATCTAATGCAGTGTATGATATATGTCCTGTGCCTAATGTCCTACAGTTGCACCCAGCAGTCCCTTTGAGTACTTACATAAACTTTATTGCACTGAAGCGTACACAATCTGTGGGTTCTGGTTGCTTACAAAATATTGGGCAGTGGGGTTTGATATGAAGTTATGTGCTACACAACAAGATATAAATAACTGGTGTGGAAGGTAAAAGTGTTCTGTAGCCTCTATTATACAGCCAGAGAAATATCAGTACAGAGTATTGATGGGGAATGTAGTTCATTTTCATAGAACCATAGAAAGTGATAGCAGATAAGAGCCACATGGCCCATCCAGTCTGCCCAGTTGTGTATTTAAAGCTATACTGCTATACTCTTATTCTCTATTTTGTTTGAGACTCAGAATACTCTTATATGTATCCCAAGCATGCTTAAACTGTTCTGTTGTATTAGCCTCCACCACTTCTGATGGGAGGCTATTCCACTCATCAACTACCCTATCAACAATTATTTCGCACATTTCCCCTGAACCTACCACCCTCCAGTTTATACGCATGCCCTCACGTTCTACTACATCTCTTTCTCTGATGCTCCTTGCTCCACCTGGTGACATCCCTTGATATATGTGAAAGCTGCTATCATATCACCCCTCTCTCTTCTCTGCTCCAAGCTGTACATATTTAGTTGCTCTAGTCTTTCTGTATAGTTTTTGTTGGTCATACCATGTACCATTTTGGTGGCTCTTCTTTGCACTTTCTCTAATGT
>JABWIB010007188.1:16748-29795 GCA_016617825.1 Platyplectrum ornatum
CGTACCAGGTCTAGTGAATGGAATTTTCTTTCCTTTTCATTTGTTGGTGCTGGGCAATAAGAAGGCAACACTATCTATTGGTTCATGTGGAACGCTGATACGTCCTTCATCAAGAAGAGCGGATTTGTCCGCAATACCACCTTATCCGCGTGAAAAGAGATATAGGGCTGCTCCGACCACAATGCTTGAAGCTCTGACACTCTCCTTGCTGAAGTGATTGCCACCAAGAATGCCACTTTCCAGGTGAGCAACATAAGTGACACTTCTCTCAGAGGTTCAAACGGTGGTGATGTGAGAGCGTCTAGCACCAAATTTAAGTCCCATTGTGGAACTGGTGATCTCACTGTAGGTCTTATCTTCATTGCCGCTTGAATGAACCGAGATATGTACTTATTATTAGCTAAATTCTTATCCAGAATTGCGCTTAAAGCCGACACTTGTACCTTAAGAGAGTTCGGNGCCAAGTTTTTCTCCAGGCCATTCTGTAGAAAATCTAGCACCGATGATATTTTTGACGGAAGCTTTTTGTTTCTGTTGCACCAGTTTGCATATGTACCCCATATCCTTGCATAGGTTTTATTAGTTGTCTGTTTTCTGGATTTAAGAAGTGTTTGTATCACCTATGATAAAAACCCCTTTCTCTTTAGGTTACGGGTCTCAACAGCCAGGCTGTTAGTTTCAACTGTTGAGTATTGGGATGCAAAATGTCTCCCTGGTGTAGAAGGTCTCGTCTGACGGGCAGTCTCCACGGTTTGGCGATGGACATTTCTAGGAACTTTGGGAACCAGGGTCTTCGCGGCCAGTAAGGTGTTACTACAATTACTGTCACATTCTCCATTTGTATCTTCCTGAGAAGTTTCACTACCACTGGGATAGGAGGAAAGGCATATGCCAGTGTGAAATTCCAGTCCGCTGACAGAGCGTCGACTGCCATGGCTTGTGGATGGAACCTCCTGGAGATGAAAACCGGTACCTTCGTATTGTGGATGGTCGCCATTAGGTCTACCTGGGGTCTGCCCCATTTCTCCACGATCTGCTGGAAAACTTCGTCCCGTAGCTCCCACTCGTTTGGTGACACCTGGCGTCTGCTGAGAATGTCCGTGGGCTGATTGTCTGATCCCGCGATGAATATTTCAGAAATGGACTGTACGTGAGCTTCTGCCCAGAATAATAGACGTGCAGCTTCCTCCATCATCCACTGGCTTTTTGTTCCCCCTTGCCGGTTGACATAAGCCACTACGGATTTGTTGTTGGATCTGACTAGTACGGCCTGTCGATCCAGGAGATGGCGAAAAGCTAGACACGTCTTGTAGACCGCCCTCATTTCCTTGACATTGGAGTGCAATAGGGCTTCGTGTTGGCTCCAAGTTCCTTGAATCCAGGAGGAACCGCACATAGCTCCCCAACCTGTAGCACTTGCGTCGGTTGTCACGACAACTGGTTTTGCTGGCTGAAATGATCTGCCCTGAGACAGGTTGCGTTCTTGTGACCACCACTGGAGTTCTCTTCTGGCTCCCTTGGATAGAAGGACTGTTCTGCCTGTGTTGGTAGTACTTCCGTCCCATTGCCTGAGAAAGCAGGCTTGGATCTGCCTGGCGTGAAGTCTTGCCCATGGCACTGCTTCTATCACCGATGACATGAGTCCTTGGAACTTTAGCATGAATGCCACCGAGACTCGGATCCTGGTTCTTGCCTCTCTGGCCAACGATATTATGTTGGTTACTCTTTGCTGAGTGAGGGACACCTTCATGAGCCTTGAGTCTATCCAGACTCCCAGATAGGTTATACAGTTGGTGGGTTGTAGGTGACTCTTGGTGTGGTTGATGAGCCAACCATGCTGTATGAGCAGAGCGACTGATCTTTGTGTGTGCTCTTGTGACAATTGGCGAGTGGGAGCCGCAATAAGCAGGTCGTCGAGATATGGCCATATGAGTATCCCTTCGGAACGAAGCTTTTCCACTAGGACTACTAACACCTTTGTGAATGTCCTCGGTGAGGTGGCAAGACCGAAGGGCAGCACGGTGAATTGATGATGACGATCTTGAAGGCAGAAGCGTAGGTACCTCTGGTGTGATGGACATATTGGTATGTGCAGGTAGGCATCCTTGAGATCCACTGATGTTAGGAATGCTCCTTGTTTTATGTCCGGCAGGATGGTCCTCAGGGATTCCATCTCGAAACGTCTTACTAAGATGTGCTTGTTTAACCTTCTTAGGTCCAGGATGGTTCTGAAATCTCCCGTCTTTTTCTGGACGACGAAGAAACGGGAATAGAAGCCTCGAAAGGCTTGATCTTGAGGCACTGGTGTTATAACGCCTTGTTGTAATAGTTTGAGGAGGCTGGATGACATTGCTTCCTGTTCTTCCGAAGCTGATGGGAAGGGAGAACTGGTGAAGAAGCTTCTTGGCTGATCCAGGAATTCTATTTTGTAGCCGCTGGTCACCACCTTTCACCCTCTTTCTGGCTCGGTCTTGCGGCAGCCAGGATGACTTGCCCCCGGACGACTTCTCAATAATCTCGTCTAGCTTTTTCCCAAAGAGATAGTCGCCCTGGAAAGGAAGGGTAAGCAGTTTTGCCTTAGATTGGCTGTCAGCTATCCAGTGTTTCAGCCAAAGCGCCCGTCTGGAAACTGCGTTGGCCATTGCCGCTCGTGTGGCAAAGCGGATGACATCAAGGGAGGCATTGCACAGGAACTCCACTGCTAATTGCATATCTTGGACTTGCTTGATAAGAGAAGTCCTGTTAACGCCATCAACTAGATCGGCCTCCATGGTATGGCACCATCCACGCAGCACACGAGCCGTAGTAGCCATGGATGTGGCAGGCCTCATCACCGACCCCCAGAGAACATGTTGTTTTTTCAGACCCAGCTACACTTTTTTTTCCATTTGAATACATTTGCGTCCTCCAACGGGAGGGTAGTTTTATGCGCCAGCCTTGCGATTGCAGCGTCCACTTTAGGGGATTCATCCCATTTACGGGAGTCCTCTTGGAGGTAGGGGTAGATGCGATTTAATTTCGCTGGAGGAACTAACCTCGTCAGGCTTCCATTCTTCCGTCACGAGGTCTTTTAGTATTTCGGATAACGGAAAAACCCTGATCTTCCTCTTCTGCTCCTGAAACAGAAGGTCTTGCAGTTTAAGACTTTCTTGAGCTTCCTCAATATTTAAAGCCTTGTATATAAGCTTTAATAGGTTGGACACCAAGTCAGGATTCATGCTGGGGTCTTACCTGGTCGAAATCTCCCCCTCCTCCTCTAACTGTTCTGAGTCATCCAACATTAATACTGGCTCTGGCTGCACTGGCGGAACCGAGGCCTCGCTGTCACCGGACCTGGTCCGTTTATCGGGATGTGCTCTGCCCCTCCTCACGGGTGACGAACATGGTCTTGAGCGTGGCAATAAAATCCGTAAGCTGTGTCGGTAGTATGGGTTGCTGTTTTGCAGTACAAGTAGCACAAATAGTGCCAGTGAAATCTTCCGGCAGTTCTGCATCACATAGAGTGCAATGGGGTAAATGCTGCTTCTTATGCTGCTGTTTACCATCAGCTTTGGACTTAGAGGATTCAGATCCTGAAAGACACAATACATTAGAAAAACTGCAACCCAAAAAAACACATGCAAAAAAAAAAAAAACAGGAGGCAGAGCCTTACCAGATTTCCTTGGCTGAGAGCGTTTCTCCTCCATGATGGTGGTGAACGCATCAGCCTGCTGTATCTAGTGGTTTAAATAGCGCGCCAAAGGGTCCTCGCTTTACAGGCAGGCACGCTTTACGGCACGAAGATTCGTGCTTCTCCGATGAATCTTCGGCGCGCCGAACGCCCGTGTTCACCTCTGATTCACCCGGGCTGGCGCGCCAGTGACGTACAGCGCGTCACTCACATGCCCGTCCTCCAGAAGGGACGGGCGAACAGGGGAAAAGCCGGAGGCGGAAGTGCCTCGGCTTGCTTCAACCTCCGTGGACCCGGCGTGGAGGGAGCGCCCCGAAAGCTGCTGCTACTGCTGTGCATGTAAGAAGGAAGAAGAAAAAGACACTGACGGCGGGCGGTGGGAGGGACGTTTATATACCGCCGTGTCTTTCTTCTTCCTGTGCAGGGAGTAAGGGGATGTCCTCCCAATGGTTGTGCTGCCATGGGAGGACAGGGAAATGTATGTGTAAGCAGCCTAATATACAAAGATCTAGATTTGGTCCAATACAGTGATTAACAGGAAACATGTTTTTTATTTATTGGTTTCTGATTCCTGCATAAGACTCATGCCTTTATTTTCTTAAATGCAGGAATGAAAACATGGAGAGGTTGACCATAGCAATCAGATTCTATATGACATTCTGTAGTATCTTTAAGAAAAAAAAACAGCTACAATCTGATGGGCTGCTATGGACAACATCTTTACTTTTCCATTCTCACAGTTTTGTAAATATACAGGTGAAATTCAACTTGTGCAAAAGTTTAGTTTAGTAAATCAACTTAAAAGGTGAAAATAATATACTATATAAAAGCATCACATACAATGTGAGATATTTCAAGCAGTTGTTTTCATTTTGAAGATTATGGCTTACAGCTTAGAAGCCCAAAAGCAAAATTTTACAATACTTGAATATTACAAAAAAACACAGATTAGTACCTGTTAATATGGTTCTCTTACTCCTCCATTGCAGCGCTACATCTGGGTATGCCCTCCCTGATTGGTGCTAGTCAGGAAAGGAAAGAAGACCCCTCCATATATGATCTCCTCCTCCCAGGCATTCAGTGTCTCCAACTTCTTAAATTATTTTTCGTTAGTACATGTTAAATGCATAGGGAGGGTAATACCGCGCTGCCGTGGAGGAGTAAGAGAAACCATATTAACAGGTACTAATCTGTGGTTTCTTCCTCCCCTCCATGGCAGCGCTACATCCGGGTCATACCCAAGCAGTAGATGATAAGGGAGGATGAAATTAAGAAAAAGAACTAAAGTATATACATTTTAGGGACCCAGTTAGACAATAGCACTAAGGACCCTACGCCCGAACCGGGCATCTGCTGAAGACATTACGTCCACTTTATAGTGCTTCGTGAAAGTATGCACTGAGGACCAACCTGCTGCCTTACACAATTCTAACACCGAAGCATCTTCCTTACCGGCCCATGAGGCTGCCATGGACCTGGTAGAGTGGGCCTTGATACCTAAACTCTATAATGCAGTTTTTGATCCATCTGGAAAGTGAGGGCTTTGAAACAGCATTGCCCTTGGTTCTTCCCTCATATAACAAAATCAGTTGTTTTGAGCACCTAAACTCCACAGTTCTATCCAAGTATATACGCAATGCCCTGACTACATCTAAAGTATGGTATTTCCTCTCCAAGTCATTGGTTGGGCGCAGGCAGAGAGATGGAAGGACTATTTCCTGATTTATGTGGAAATGAGAAATAACCTTGGGCAGGAAGCTAGGGAGGTTCTGCCCACAGTGCCTGGAGTTCTGCCACCCTTCTGGCTGACGTGATGGCTACCAGGAAGGCCACCTTTAGGGTTAGGAATTTCAGAGGTGCATCCTGTAAGGGCTCAAAAGGTGAGAGGGTTAGTACATCTAACATTAAATTAAGATCCCAGGTTGCTATTGGCTGCCTAAATACCGGTCTGATTATACCAGCACTGACAAACCTGGCCACATCCTTGTTAGCAGCTATGTCCCTGTCCATAATGGCCTAGGGCCGAAATTTGTACCTTAATGGTATTTGTTGCCAAGCCCTTGTCTAGACCTGATTGAAGGAAATCTGGCATAGATGGAATGAGGCTTGGGACATTTTGTNTCTGGTGACACCAGGAGAAATATTTCCTCCAGATTTTGTAAAATAGCTTGCTTGTCGACAATTTTCTGGCTTTCAACAAAGTCGATATTACTGTATCAGACAGGCCCTGATTTTTCAGATTCTGGATCTCAACAGCCATGCCGCAAGGTTGAAGGGTCTGGGTGGAGAACACGTCCCTGACTGAAGAGGTCCGGGCGGACTGGTAGGATCCATGGCGTCTCTATAGACATTTCCATTTGCCAGTGGAAACCAAGCTTTGCGTGTCCAATACGGTAGAATCGCTATCAGTGTAGTAGGTTCTCTCTGTAGTTTCCTGAGCATTCTTGGAATTAGGAGCAACGGAGGGAACACATAAGCCAGATGAAATTCCCATGGGACTGCCAGAGCGTCCACCCTTAGACACTCCCGATCTTTGTGTCTTGCAAAGAAGTTCTTTACCTGACGGTTGCCCCCGGTCGCCATTAAGTCCACTTGAGGCATTCCCCATTTGTCTGTGAATAACTGGAATAAGTCTGTATTTAGTCGCCATTCCCCTGGATGGCAAGGGTACGCTGCTGAGGCTGTCTGCTGCCGTATTTTCTGTGCCAGCTATATAGGTAGACTTGATGCCCTTTACGTTTTCCTCTCCCCAGGAAAAAATCCTTTGAGCGATGGACCATAACTGAGGCTTTTTGTACCTCCTTGATGATTCAGGAAGGCCTTGTTGTCGGACTGGATCAGGACTGTTCTCCCTCTTAGTTGGTGACTGAAAGAGATGCACACTAAACTGACTGCCTCCAGTTCTCTTACATTTGAGTGCGCTGAAGAAATTGCCCTTGGGACCAGGATCCTTCGCATACTGCTCCCTAGCCTATTGCGCTTGCATCGTGGACACCACCACGGGCAACTCTTCCCTCTCTCTCCTACCGCTCCTTTACCGTCATGACCCCCAGCTCCTCTTCCCCCACTACTTCTCTCTCTGTTGGTGTCGCTCAGGGCACTGTACTCGGCCCCCTTCTCTTCTCCCTCTACACTACCTCTCTCGGCACTCTCATCAGCTCCTATGGTTTTCAATACCACCTCTATGCAGATGATACAAAAATTTACCTCTTATCCCCCTCACTCCTTTCCAAGGTTTCCGACTACCTCTCCGCCATCTCTGCCTGGATGTCTGAGCGCTTACTGAAACTAACTATGGACAAAATGGAAATCGTTGTCTTTCCTCCCCACCGCATCAACTCGCCCCATACTATTTCCATTACCACCAACACCAACACCACCATCACCTCCACCACACATGCCCGCTGCTTAGGTGTCATCCTTGACTCCTCACTCTCCTTCACTCCCCACATCCGAGCCCTCTCCCAATCCTGCCACTTTCACCTCCGCAATATGCTCGTATCCGTCCCTTCCTCTCCACTGAAGCCACCAAAATTCACATACACTCTCTGGTCATTTCACGTCTAGACTACTGTAACATCCTTATTTGTGGTCTCCCACTAACTCGCCTATCTCCCCTACAATCCATACTTAATGCATCAGCTAGACTCATCTTCCTGACCCGTCGCACCACCTCCACTTCCCCGCTACACTGGATTCCAATCCCCTTCAGAATTCTCTTCAAACTCCTTACCACAACCTACAAAGCTCTCTCCTCTTCCACTGCTCCCTTCCTCACCTCACTCATATCTGTCCACATACCATCCCGTCTGCTCCGCTCCTCTAATGACCGCCGCCTCACTTCCCAACTGATCACCACCTCCCACGCACACATCCAGGACTTCACCCGAGCTGCCCCCCTCCATTGGAACAACCTACCCCAACCTATTAGGCTATCCTCCACCCTTCAATTATTTAAACGCTCACTCAAAACTCACTTCTTCAGACTTGCCTACCCCACCTCCACCTAATCTCTATACCCTCTCCTCCCCACCCCAATGTCTTCTGTACTGTCCTCCCCCTCCCTTTGCATGTAAGCTCTCCCGAGCAGGGACCTTCTTCCTCCTTTTATCTCATCCCTCCTGCATATATCCACTGTAATACAATATACACATCCCAACAATTTTAGTTATTACTCTGTGTTCATGTTTTATACGTTCAAATGTCTGTTACTGTACCCCATGTTATGTATGTTATTGTACCCCATGTTAAGTATGTACTTTTTCTATGTACGGCGCTGCGGAAACTATGTGGCGCCTTATAAATAAACAACAATAATAATAATAATAATAATAATAATAATAATAATATAGTATAGTATAGCAGAGCATCCCCAAACAAGTCTTACCAGCCTTCTTAGCTTGGTGCTTTTTATCCTCCATACTACCGTCACAGCATGCAGGTAGAAAGGTACAAACACACTCTGCTCCTGATACACCGGCTTTTTAAAGCAGGGGGCGGGTTAGGCGCCCTGATGAAGTATTGCCCGTTATGCGCATCGGATGAACCCGGGCACGCCAAGCACAAGCTTCAGCTGTGCACATCCACGCGGCTCTCCATAAAAACATCCGGCCGTGTGTTGTCTGTAACCTCTGACTCGGAAGTATCACGCTGAGGGATCCGAACTGCGAATGAAGGCAACAGCAGGAACAGGAAGCCATGACCGGAGCGGCGCCAGCAGACTCAGACTGGAGACTCAGGTTGGAGGGGAGCTCTGCACACATGACCAGCACCACAGGAAAGGAAAGAAGACACTGAATGCCTCGGAGGAGGAGATTATATATGGAGGGGTCTTCTTTCCTTTCCTGACGAGCACCAATCAGGGAGGACATACCCGGATGTAGCGCTGCCATGGAGGGGAGGAAGCGAAATTTTACAATACTTGAATATTACAAAAAATAATTGTTTATATATAGAAATGTCAGACTTCTATGAAGTATAATCATGCAATTGTAGACAGTATTTTGAGGTTTAGGCCCCTTTTAAACGAATTATTCTCAATGTGGCGTGGATTGTGTGCCATGTTTACTATAGACTCTGGGACATTGGTTTCAAAATGAAATACAACATTTGCTCTTATCAGAAAAGAGGACTTAGGGCCACTGAGCAATCGACAAGTTAATTCTTTCTTTAGCCGAGGCACTTCTGATATTGTTTGTTGTTCAGGAGCAGCTTGAAAAGTGGAATATGACATTTGAAGCTCGTGTCTTAGAGAACATCCAATTACTTTTGTGGTTTTCCTTCCTTATGGGGTGTGTCAATTATGTTTTTATGTACAACTATTAGAACAGCAGTCTTCCCCATGATTGTGAATTCTATTGGTCCAGACGGAGTCTTTTAAAGTAAACACAAAATAACAATGGGGATCCACCCCTGGCTGCACCAAACTATATATTCCCTGCCACAAGTATTTTAAATTTATATCAAAGGAGATATGTCCATCAAATGTCCGTCAGATGTCCGATAGAGTTCGTATCGCTCCAAGAAACCAGGACTGGGATCCACTGATAAAGGTACCTACGTACCGAAACACGTTGGAGTGTGTGGCAGAGCAGGGCAACGTTCCATCTGGTTCAGGTAACAGTAGGCATATCTACCCCTGTTTGGGCCCCTTTCTTTTCCATCTATTTTCGGTTGGTATGCCATTGTTGCTTATACCTTTTTCCTGCCTTTTCCTGCCTATTCTATTGTTTTAAAAACAAATTGTTTTATATTGTATACATTTTTTACATAATAAATAGTTTTTTTTATAAGCACATTGCCCACGCCTATTGTCGCCCAGCGGGGCCTTTAAGGCTTCCAAAGGTGGGAACATATACCNGCTTCATAAAGAGGATCCATTTGAAAAGCCTGTGGATGATTGATATGCTATATACCAAGTGGGTTGAATGTGAGTACAACTGATCTTACATGAGGAACCCTTTAAACCATATGATTTGCACTATATTTCTTTGTCTTTAATTGCATTGCCGGGGAGAGTGGATTGGTGAAGGAGGCTCCAGATACATGGAAGCACCTTTCTATCGTTTATTAAGGAGGAGATACAAGCCAGCGAAACCAAAAGACACCCTTTATACGCTGACTAACAAGAATTCATTATGTGAGTACAACCTGATATGTAAAAGCATTAGCCATCTACAGTGTGCACTATATGCTATACATTTTTTTTTAGGAGAACATCAGTGGATCCCAGCCCTGGTTTCTGGGAGCGATACGAACTCTATCGGACATCTGACGGACATTTGATGGACAGATCTCCTTTGATATAAATTTAAAATACTTGTGGTAGGGAATATATAGTTTGGCGCAGCCAGAGGTGGATCCCCATTGTTATTTTGTGTTTACTTGCTTGTTTTGGGTATTTAGGTGTTTACCCTTGGCTTTACCCTAGGTTGCTGCCTACTTACGCATACCCCCAAGTTGTACATTTTTGCTTGTGAGTCTTTTAAAGGCTCAGGAACACTTTGCAGGTGTTTGGAATTAATTTGCTTATTGAATTGCAACAATTTGAGCTTACAATATTAAAATTTGACTGTAGAAATAACTCCCTCATATCATGCCTCATTATAACCTCTACATTATTTGTTATCACTAGGTCTAGTATAGTCTTGTTTCTAGTTGGTGCCTCTTAGTACTATTTAGGACATGTAGTGGTGTTTTATGTTCAGAAACATGTTACTAGACTAGACATGTAAATATAGTTGTACCTCAGTCCATATATGGATAATTAAATTCCTTTCATTTAAAACCTAGTACACATTTACATACCAAAAATGTTATACTCATGGACAAATATATAAAAAAAACAATTACACTCACAGAAACTGTTTGATTTGTTGTTTTTACAGGCACGCATGCACTGTTTGCTTGACAAAATAGGGTGAGGAACCACCTACAGTTTTTCTAGAAGGAAAATCCCACTACTATACCCTTTGTCCATTGCAAGGAGAGCAAGCATTGCACTTCTTTCAAGGTTTCAGTAGGTGAAAACCCATGCTTGGGTTTAAATTACTAAGATTGTAGTGCTACATGTCTCACGGTAGGGACGGAAAACTTTATGTTCACTGTTACATAACTCTTTATTAAAATTTTCATTATTCTATTAAAAACTGCAGTGACTGCACCGATAGCGTGTGCAAACTTAAATTGCAACATATCTAAAACTAAACCCCAGCAACCACAGAAAAATAAATAAATTTTTTTTAAAACTCATAAAAAAAAATGTATCCATTTTACCAGTCTCCGGGTCAATGGGGTTCACTTTGGTGAGATCATTGTAGAAGTGAAGCTGGTTTTCATCAGTTACAAATGTATTTACTTCTTTTCTGATTGATTTATGAAGTAGTAAAGATAATGGATTTGTCTTCATTTCATCATGCTAAAAATACAAGAAACTGTGTTATTCTACAAGAGTAAAAATAACCAATAACCACAAACATAGTATTTCTTTGTCTTTCTCTCTCTCTCCCTATTTCATTGTCAATTTTTTTTTCTTCAAATCATAATGCATATTATAGGATACAGAAGCAGATCAGCGCGTATCATTTAAGGTAGGCTCGTACAAGTCAGAGGAGGCATGGATCCAGTCTGTTGTTACACTTAACAAGATCTTTGTATTTGGCTAATGAAATGCAACATGGTTAAATATTTATATGTATATATCTGCACTTTAGACTTAATATACTGTATCAGGACCTTTCCCTAGAGGGAAGCAGCTATGTTTAATTGGGCCAAGTTTGCTTGGAGTGATAATCACTCTAGTGTATGCCAGGTACTGAAAATAAATACAGGATGTGAGATTTAACAGATGTGTATTGCAGGGTCAGATGTGGATACAAAAATTTCACAGTATAAAAAATGTATTCCAAATTCATCAGGAAGAACAAATAAATAAATGCATTGTGCTTAATTTAACTGATTGTTATGTCTGTCTGTTTCGTCAGGTCATGTATAATTATGTCCCTGGTTATATCCCAGTATCAATGTCAAATATTGTTTCTCTCTGTGTGCGAGGATGTATTGATTTTCTTCTATTAATGTAAAACAATTGTATTATGGATGTCATCAGTAAATTATTTCATTTTGATACCACTGTAATTGGTTATTGAACAATCATTTCATGCATTAACAAAATTTAAGTCCGTCTAATTTCTTCTGGAATCTTGAATCTTCTGGATTCATGGACGCATTGAAAAAAATTTCAACAAGTGGAGGGATAAGATAAGAATTAGGATTTCTTACAATGTGTAGTGTTGGTAATATATTTAAAATATTATATGGTGAATTACAAAGAGCACTGGAAATGTATTCTGGGACATTTAGTGACATGGTGATTTAATTTTGTTGTTTAATAATAACATGTATTATGGCTGTGTGGATATGTAGACTGGTAAAAATACGTTTACATTTCTAAAAGCAGAGTTAAAGGTTAGTATATCGCAGAGTGTGTGCTCCACACGTGATATACAGTACAATTTCTTTAGGCTCTCATACAGCACCTAATAAGAGCTGAGTAAATTGTGTGCTACTATAATATTAATTTTATTTGAAGCGTGCAGAAATGTATTGGTCTACCTGTGAACAAGCCAAGCAATGGTTAAGGGCGAAAGACGCGTCAGATGTTCCTTATTCATGGAGGGATAATGTAACAGGTCCCATGTGGTGCACCACATAGGACATGCCTGATATTAAAACACAATATATTTTTTTTGAATATGCACTCTCCCTGCACAATACTGAACAAAATATTTAGCGCAGGGAACATATTTAGCATACCAGCCTCGGAAGGGGTGAAAATTTACCCTGTGGTAACTAGTCCTTAAATAGTATCAGTGCAGGTCAGGTTAGGATAGGGTTACTAGATGACAATGATAGTAGTGTGGTACCCACTCTCTTTTGGAATCCCTTTTATACTTATTTGGGTAACAAGGGGGAGATGCTGCCAGGAGGGGGGTGGAGAGGATACCCTGGTCCCTCTATGCAAGTGGTATATAAATCTCAAGGAGCCCTCGGCGCAAGATGCCCACCTGTATCTATGTTGATAAAGTATCAGACAATATTGTACTTTTTATAAAAAAAAAATTATTTCCTATTTTTACAGGTATTAGAAACATAGAAACATAGAAAGTGACAGCAGATAAGAGCCACATGGCCCATCCAGTCTGCCCAGTTGTGTATTTTAAACTATACCAGCCCAAATTTATTCTATATTTTGTTTGACAATACCCTTATATTTATCCCAAGCATGCTTAAACTGTTCTGTAGTATTAGCCTCCACCACTTCTGATGGGAGGCTATTCCACTCATCAACTACCCTTTCAGTGAAGTAATTCTTACG